>MU622276.1:242548-262438 GCA_025399235.1 Backusella circina FSU 941
TCCTCATAAGGAGCCAAACTAAGCCTGCTTGAAAGTAACAATCTTTTATTACAATACTTTGCGTTGCTGTATTTTCCTCTTATCCCAATCGTACCACTACTATCAACCCAAAAAAAGGGGATAAAATCCAGCCATCTCAGGGCCGAAAATTAAGACCAGAATCATCAGAGCATTTACAAGTATAAATGTATGCACTAAGCCAAAAGCCACCCCCTCTTTTTTCTTAATTTTTGATCATCTAACGCTATTTTTTCATTTTTTTTAATATTTCAAGCACATAAAATAAAAAGAATTCTATTGTGTATGCAACAAATTGTTCTTCTATGAAGGCTGTACAGAATTTTATTATTGTTTCAAATCGAAATTTGTATTTTTTAATCTTCTTCTTCTTCTGAATCTTCCTCATCTAAATCAAGGTTTTCATTTTCAACATCTTCCAACTCTTCTTCTTCTTCTTCTTCCAACTCTTCTTCACTTTCAGATCCAGAGTTATTCTCACCAACTTGCTGTCTCTTGGTCTTTTGCTGTTCCTTATCTGCCTTCTTCTTCTCAACATTGGCTTCTTGCTTTTGTCTACGCTCAGCCTTGTCTTGTAAGGTCTTTTGTCTTTTACGTTCTGTTTCCTTGATTTCCTTTTGTGATTTTTTAACTATTATTTTTGACAATGTTAATACCTCGCATACATTAAAATCAGTCTCAACTTACTATGTCTGTGATAGAGCACCTCACCACCACACAATCCATTCTCCACCTTGGTCAGTTCAAGTGTCAAACGAGGTCCCAATTCATGTAAACGCACCGCTCTCTGCTCATTCTTATTATTATTACGTCCAGGATAATTCTGCGGCAATACAACAGTAGACTCGGGTCCATCCTCTACATCACTCTCAGAGACAATGGCCTCTTTTAATACATAATCTGAAATATCCTCAAAGTTACTCAAATCGGGTAGGTTTGTGTTGATGACACGCTTGATGGATTTGGAGACACCGGTGGCTTTGACACCGATACTGTAATGTCGTACATCAATCATGCCTGTATCTTCGTTGTAATTGAATAGCAATACACGCCTTGCTTGAGATAATTGCATCTATAAATAGGGAATGAGTATATACCGGATATGTTGGAAAGAAAGAGAGAGAAAAAAAAACACTTACTGTTTGAATATCTACAGATGGCAGCATATTTTGCAACATGACAGTCATCACCTTAAATTCCTTACCAGGTTGTTGAAAGTTATTTAATACCAAAAGGGGACTCTTGTGATACTCTCCATCGGAGGTCTTGGGATGCTTTTGAAGGGCTAGACAATCCTTTGTGAGTGCGTATTCGGCGACACGGAAGGTGAGTGTGGGTCCACGAGGGACACGAGCAATACGGAGATTGACATTCTTTTCGGTACGACTAAAGATCAGAAAGTGGGTCACACCTAATTGTCCTGCAACATTAACGAAATCCTTTAGACGATTGGTTCTACGTTCCTATTTATATTAAAAGCATAATAAGCCTTCCACTCTCTTTTCTCTCCTTTGTTTCTCTTTTCTCTTTACTTTTAAATGACTCGCTGTGTTGGGTTCCAATACACGACGGAAATCTCGAACGAGTGCTGTCACTGAACCACCTACAATACCAGAGCGCATAACAAAACTCTTGGGTACTTTTTCCATTTCTTCTTCATTGGGAGCTTTGTGGGTTCTTGTCTTTCTCTATTTATTGCTGTTAATGCTTTTCTATTTATCCAATATAAAGACTTGTTATTACCTTTCTTTTAGCCATTTTTTTATATATAAATATGTGATATAAAGCAAGATTATGAAAAGAATGAAAAAAAAATTAAAATCATGGTGAAAGACAGTCATACTAAGCAGTCATGGATTGAAATCCAAGCAATTTATTTCTTATGCAATGGACTGTGATCAAAAAGGATATGAATATGGCAAATAAGAACAAACGATGTTCTATTTATATAATAAAGAATCATTGTATATTTAAAATAAGATAGGTAAAAACATCAAGGTCACACTCACAAAAACTGTTTCAATTTCATTATAGCTCACATTGGTAACAATAACAGTAATTGTAAAAACTTTCTTTTTTCACATGTTAAAAACTAAAAGATACGATAAGAAAATGAACAATAAATATTTATTACATATATTGGTTTGTAAGATATAAAGAGGGGGGGATAAAATGAATTGGGTTTTAGAGATGAATAAAATGCTAACCGTGTGATACATAACGGGGGGATTTCAAGAGATATTAAAATTGGGAGAGGGCTAAGAAATGTCGGTAGTGATCGATAAAATATCGACGTAGATGAGGGAAAGGGGATAATCATATATAATAATCTATGAGGAGAAGATTCAAATATTTTGTTTGTGTGTGTGTTTTTTTTGTATCAGATTTGTAAGATTAATGACCAAAAGCAGCGATACTTCCCTCTGTAGAATAGCTCGATTCTGTAGCATCGGGTTGTGTTAATTGCTTAGATGACACTGAAACATGAGGTGATCTGGCTGGACGACTCTTGATATTACTGGATGGAACAGGCGTGCTGGATGCGCTTATCAGATTAGAGTGATAGACGGGTAACAGCAGGGTCATGCGCTTAGCAACCCAGAGTGAGATGTTGAGTGGTAATAGGATCAATGTGACAATCATGCCATGTGCCTGTTGGCGCTGTTCCTTTTCAATAGCATAGCAGATGTACTGATCAAATTCGCGTACCTTGGAGTCGATATTTGTAAACTGTTCTTCGGTCCACTGTTTGAGGACACTCTCACGCTTCTCAAAGCGACGTAAGGATTTGGCAAGCTGTTGGAGTGCGGGGTTGATGTCCTCTGCCACCTGTCCGAGGTCCTTCTTGGTAGCATAGGCACGGCGGAGCGAATCGAGTTCCTTTTCCAAGAGATCTACCTTGGTCTGTAACTGTTCCACTTGGGTCTCAGAGACGAGCATCTCGCTTTGCAGGTAGAGCGTGCGTTCACTGAGTAGTGACAATGCATGAGAGAGGGGGCGAATGGAGGCGGCCATGATAAAGACGGTCACGTTGAATGCGCTAATGTATTTATCGACACTACTCAAGAGGTATCGGCTGTACTGGAGTGTGTAACCGGCGATGGCGGGGGAGAGGATAACCCAGATGAGGCCAGCAAGTTCATGACGGCGTAGTTCTTGGGCAATGATGGCTCGTTTTTTGAGTTCTTTGGCTTTTGTTTCAGTGTCTTTCATAGGTCCTGCCTTGAAAAGTTCAGAGGATTGTTGGTGCATTACTCTGCGGCTACGGGCACCTTGATAATAGGACCAAGGTACTATATATATAATTTAAGATTATGGTTGTTTTTATTAATAATGTGTCCTTTTTTTTTTTTTTTTGCTATGCATCTTTATTTACCTGTAAGCCATTTATAAACATAATAGAGCGTTAATAAAATCATAATAAAATCACTCCAAACTTCAGCACTTCCTGCAAAGAAGGCACCGATAGCTGGAATAACGGCCAATAAGATGGGCCACGAAACACTGGCCGAGAATTCATCTCCTGGTGTTTCAGGTTGCATAGATGGTGCTGGGGGTCTATTGTTCATTTTGTCATGATTTTGTCGTTTTGTCGATGTAAAGCGCCTTTTAAAGGCTTGGTCTTGTTCGTTTTCGGAGAATGACATTATTATTATAAAGGAGAGGAGAAATATGATATAATAAGAACGTCGTTAGAGAGAGAAAAGATAAACTTCTTTATTTAACTTTTTTCTTTTGTCGGGAGTTTTGTTTTTTGTTTGAATGATAAAAAAAAGAGAGAAAAGAGAAAAGGGAAAAAAAAATGGATAAAAAGCCAACATATACACACATTTATATCTGTTTTCATGAGCACTATCAGCTGAAAACCCCAAGCCATAGTACAGAGCTAAACTCAATACGCGGATCTTTAAAAAATACAATTGTAGAATCTACAAAAAGGAAAGTGTGTGTGACCAAAGGAACAATAAATCTGTTTCATTAAAACATAAATAACGATAAGAAAACGTTTTGTAAAATGAATGCGTGTAGTGTAGTGTAGTCAATTAGAATAAAGATAAATGCAGGTTATTCAATATGAAACGAACATTTATTTATAATATTTAAAAAGTAAAAGTGTTAAAAAAAGTAATATCCTTTTGGGGTTATTCGGGATTAACAAAGATAGCTTTTAAATTGTTAGACAACAATTGTAATTAGACATATGAAAATGATAATCATAGAAAATAATAACAAATCTTATTGTTGATACTAACTCTTTACGTATAAAAAGATTTTTTTTATTTCTCTGGAAATCAAGTATTGCAATATTTGAAGGTACTTGACATATAATCAGACGCTTAGAGATTCATTGATATGATCTCATCATCAAAAGAGGGTTGAAGTGTATATGTTTTATAAACGTTCGATATGATTGTTATGTTTCTGTCGATATACTGAAACCAATAACAAACAATAATGAATATCTGTTTTCAATCGCAATACTGTGATTTAAACATAGAAAGCAAAGACATTCATTTCTGCTATTATTAAACCCCATTCTTTTTTATATTTTTATTAGCATTTCCTATTTCATGATAGTAGTTTATTGTTTAATAACAAGATACAAATGAGATAAAGTTTTTATTTTGTTTTGTATCTCTTTAAACTTTATTTTACAGTTTAACAACAATGATTTATTCAATCCGATTTTCAAAACCATATTAATTAAGGTTTGTTCTTTTTTTTTTAATAATAAATTAAAAACACTTTGCTCTCTAACATCTTGTTTTGTATATATTTACGAGTACAAAGATCTCATAACTTGAATATATATTAATTATTAAAAAGTTAAAAATAACACACAATATCATTGTGGATCATGCAATTCAAAAACAATGTGTTTGTGTAATCATAAATATGAAGCACTGCATTTGTAAAATATGAAAAACAAACAATAAGGTTTATGCAAATGATTTTGAGATGCTTGATTTCAAAATACTTTCTTTTTTTGTTTATTTTCTTTTCTTGTTTTCTTGTTTTTTCTTTCTTTAATGGAATAGTTACTATAAACAAATGCTAATCATTTAAATTAAAGGGCCCATTTTTTTCACATGAAAATAGCATGCTTCTTCACTTGAAAATCCAGAACCTGTGATTTTGTAAAAATATAAAATATTCACATTGTTTTCACTTTATTACGTAATGGACCCGTTCCTTTAGAGTATCTATGAATGAATGAATATATCTTTTGAAAATTGTATTGCTTTGTGACACAAATAAGCAAAACTCGAGCTTAAATTTAAAAGGATATAATATCCATTCATCGATAAGGTTATCAATGTTGTTTCGTTGAGTGACTGCAAAAGGTAGAAAATGTGCAATATAATTTTTTTGTTTGAATTTCATGGGTCAAAAGTATGTGCTATTCGATTGATTACTAGACTAAACTATATCTTGGCGTCAAGTATGGACTAATAACGTAACGTTCCGATGTTAAAATAGAAAAAAAGAAGAAATGAAGGGAGGTGGGTGGATTTAATACATAGAAATATCAAAATGGCACGCCAAAAAAAAAGACGTAAAGGACTTGATTGGTTCTTTACTATGGAAGTTTAAAGCTTTTGCTAATTCAAGGGGAGGGGGGAGAAGGAATAAAGATGAAATAAAAACAAACAGATATCCTTTCTCTTTAGTTTTTATTTTATTTTATTGTTAAAAACATATACACATTTCATGATTCAAAGACTACCACTTGAAATAATCTTGACAATTTCTAATTATCTCGATTTTGAAAATAAACTGACTCTAATCACAACTTGTCGTGGTTTGCATGACCTGATTTCAAATACAAACCTCTATTCAGATTTAAATCTACTCAGAGACAAACGTACAGTAAATTCAATCATCCAAAAGTTTGATGATGGTGGCAAGCTGGATGGTGCACAAGTGAAGCGACTCTGGATCGATACAGACAAGGTGTCTCATCAGTATTATGGTCAATTATCCATTCTATTTCCTAACGTAACCAGACTTGTTAAATACAACGAGCGTCTCAATTTTAGAGATAAGATTGGAAATGCACGTAGTTACCCAGTTGGGCCCATGGTAGAATGGATAGATACGCTCGAGACATACATTGTACCTGATGATGGTCCAGATTTGATGAATACACTCGAGGTTGCTACTTTTCCAAGATTGAATAAACTTAATTTAGACCTGCTATGTTATGGAAATGGGAAAGAAGAGGGGTTTGACTTTTTATATTTTCTAAAATATATACAGCATGCACCGGCATTAAAGAATCTTACATTGAACCATTGTGCTATCAGTTTGGCGTTATTAGATGGAATCCATACCAGTTGCCCTTATTTAGAGTCACTTCATTTGAATCAGACGGCCATTGTGGTTAGAGAGAGTACCTTACCACAGTCAATAGTACCTACCTATTCGATATTACAATTAAAAATAAGCCAATCACTTGTATTTGACAAGAAGGGGTTGCTCTTAGACTATATAACTAGCAGATACAGACATTTACGGTCTCTGGATCTTCATTTTAAGCCAAAGTATCATGCTAAGCAATTGGGAGTTTATCTTAAAGAGGGTAGTGAATATCTTTTTAGCGATGGTGAAAGTGACAGCGATGATGATGAATCAGGGCAAAGTGAAGGTATATATATATATATATAGAATAGCGACACACATACACACACAAAAAAAAAAGGGGGGGGATTAAACTAATATGCTAAATATAAATGAGTAAATATAGAAACCCAAAATTTATATGATTCCCTCGAAGAGGACTTCAAATTAGTTGCTCCAGTCTACCAAGCATCTGAGTCCAAGTTCTTTTCCAATCTACCAAAGACACTCAAAACACTCGAATTGGGTACCCCATTTACCGGTAATGTCATAAAGGAATTGGTAAAATCAAACATAAATCCTGTCGCGCTGCATTTCTTTAAACACAACGAACTCCGGCTATGGAAATTAAAAGATTTGGAACAGCTTGAATATATTCGAAAAATGACATCCTTAAAAAGTCTAAAGATGGGGATCAATCCAAAGGTACAAACACACCACCTGGATTTTGTTTCAAAGACTGTCACTAAGCTCTATATCCGATTTGAAAATCATCCGTTCTATATTGATTGGGTAATGTCCATGTTTCCGTCACTAGAAGAACTTTGGATAGACTGTCCACCTTATTCATCTGCGATCAAATTAGTCAATCGTGATGCTTGGAAGTCAGTTGCAGAAAAGACGTACCCAAAGTTACTTGTTATAAAGGCCACATACAGTCCAATCGATCAAAATTTTCTTGGATTCTGCAAAAGGGTCGCACCCAACGTAGCTAAACTAGACCTGACAATCGATTTTCCATCAAAAAGAAGAACGGTGGGTATAGATCTTTTAGGCTGGAAAGTGAAGAGGTGTAGTTTAAGTTTGCCTGGTTTCAGTCCCTATGAGAGGGAGCATTTCATCATCAATATCACAATTCAGGGCATTACAAGAAGGTTTATATTTCAGTCATTATATGGCAACACAACCTTGACAAATAGCACTATAAAGTCGAAGATGGAAAGGGTAGTTAATATTATAAGTGATGATAGTCAACAGATTGTTATTGGTGGCTTCACTTTAGTAAGAGTAGGCAGTAAAATACTAATTGATTTGTAGAAAATGTAGATGTATATATATAGACATAAAGTCGCCATACACAAAATAAAAGATGTTTTACTTCAGCTGGCTGAAGTGATTATTCTTGTAGTTTTTCTTGGTTGTTTTTATGCCTTGAGTATCTAAGCAGCTGAAAAAGAGGGGGAAGTTAGTGCAGAATGTGATCAAGGCAAAATGAGTGATTTTAAAAATAAAATTAACGATTGGTTTCTTAAGTTACATAGAGCTATGTGATAATAACAAAGCTAAGGTTCATATACACTCTACAAATCATCATCTCTAGCTTGTGTTATTGTTATTTCCCAATTTCTAAATAAAGAAGGGTCCTCAAAGCTACTTCTGTCGACTTTTGGTAAACACTTTGAAAAGTCTTTATATTTGTTGAGTTTTCTTTTTCATTCATCTCATGACAACATTACCAACCGATATATTGGAAGAGATCTTTCTTCAATTACATCAGCATGACAAACTCGAATGCATGCTTGTATGTAGTCACTGGAAAGAATCAATAGAGCGATATTCGCTATACAATACTGTATTTGTACACTCTCGCCGCAATATTAATACACTCATCGAAAAAATACAGGCTTTCAGGATTTTTTTTTTATCAGGAATGTTGATACGTATACACATTTTGTGATATTGTTGGAAATAGAGAGTATTGAATCCATTCTAATTTGCATAGTCAAAATAATGTCCTAGCTCAAGCTCAGGTAGTCGCGGAAAAGTAGTTATTTTCAATGATAATAAGATGACATACCAATACAAACGCATGCTGTATGTACACAGTGTATTCTTCCATTTCAATATTGGTCCCCTTTCGCTTCAACTGTTAAAATCAGGGTTGTCATAAACATGACTCGGAAGATCGTCTTTCAATGCTACTACTCGAGCCACATTAGAGAATAGGATGGATAACATAAATAAGTGCCTGTCAGAAAGTTTGTCTACATCCACCGAAAGCAGTTTGAAGTGCTTACCGGAAGGTTAATTCTCTTGAAACGTATCGACGATCTCTTTGGCCCTCTTCTTTCGTTGTAATAGGTCCAACTCGGTGAATAGAGTTGTTTTTGCGATCAGGTTGTAGAGTCATCGACATGTTATTATGAGAGCGAGTTTATATTTAAAGTCTAAATGGCTCGAGATGGTCAGGATGACTCCGGATGAAATTTTGTCAAGCATTATTCTGTGCCTTCATATTTTTTTGGGTTGTCTCACATTCCAAAAACAGTTAATCTTATCAAAGCCACCTTACATCCTTTGTTGATACAAGCACTCCAACTTTTGTGAATGTATTCTCACGACTTTTTTCCTTTTGTATTTTATTTTATTTTATTTTACACATCTATAATGAAGCCATTACCAACTGAAATCTTGGGTGGGATCTTTCACTTCCTTGATCAGGATGAAAAACTTGAATGTATGCTTGTATGCCACTATTGGTATCAAACAATAAAGCAGCTCGCTTTGTATCACACAATCAATATATACTGTTCTAGCAACTTGAAACTACTCAAAAACAAAATGGAGAAATATCCCAATATAGGATCCAAAGTTGAACGATTAGTACTCTCCTTTAGCAATGAAAAATGCCTAGTTTACCTAAAAAAGGTACTATTATTATTACCCAATATAAAAACACTTGTCTGCTCTGGTAAGGAGAAAGGAAAGATAGCTCTTGAACAAGGAATACAATTCCCATGGCACAGCACTATTGAGCACATCTGTGAAGACTCAAGATATGGAATAGGCTATCAATTACTCTCAGTCAGTGTATGCCCTCTACTGACAACACTTACCATTATGAATGGTTGGAAGAATATCATTCCTTTTTTGATAAATGCGCCTGCTTTGAAACACTTGGCCATACACAATCTTGAGTTAGACTTTGACTCGCTCGAAATCATACACAGTAGCCTTTCTGATCTCAAGACCCTTTCATTGACTGGCGTCGATTTCCCTATATCGTTCTTTCCCAGGCCTATCACTCCTGCCATTTCAATAACGGAATGCACTATTGATTTAAACAATGTACGAGTAACAGAAAACAGAATAGATCTCCTTGTATATATTCGCAAAAAATACCCAAATCTACACAAATTATCCTATCATATTGATCAGTTTATAGTAAGCGATGATGAAGTAAAGCCTCTATACAATATGGGTTGGATTCCACTCTTCATGAAATTCGGCCCACAACTTGGCACACTGAGCCTTGATAACAATGGATTTGGTGATGACCTCTTTCCAACACTGGCTACATTCTCCTGCAGCATCCATCACTTACAGGTGAATTTCATCACACAAGCATCACTTACCAAGTTGAGTAAATCACTACACTCCTTTAATTGCATACACACACTCTGTTTGAATAATACCAAAGTAGATTCATTCCGTTGGTTAAACAAATTACAAGTATTGAAAAAACTAAAACTCTATTACTATTTTCATGGAGTACATGTCAAGATGGATCAAATCATCCGGTTTGCCCCACCATCACTTACAACCCTTTCACTTGATAATGGTGTATTGGTGTACCATACCAAGAATTCTCGCATGTCCAATGTTGAGACTATCTCACTCAATAGAGTTACTGTGCCCAAGAAAATGGAGACCATCATCAATAGACACTTTCCAAATCTATCTAAACTCAAACTAAAACACTGTGATATGATTGGAAGATCTCTCACACTACCAATGATACAATTACATCATTTCCATCTCACAGACAACTTTCGATTAGGAAATAATCTTGTACTCATAATATCAGAATACAATCACATTAGCAAACAAGTGAAATACAATGTGCAAGGGGTAGATTATAGGCGACTCTCTGAGGGTACTTGTAAACAGTTTGGTTCTTATATGACGTATCCATCCCTTAAATCATACATTGTGAATGACTGTAGTACTATAGTACCTGATTTCACTCTTCATTGTAAATCAATACCCAATGTTATATTCTCTCAATAATAAAAAAAGAGACTAGTATTTATTTTTTAAATATATATTATAATCACAATTTAATATCTTTTACTAATGACAAACTCCTGTCTTGATTTACCAACCACTTCCAAGAAACGGGGTGTACAACTCCATCCATGATTATCTACGGTATGGTTTTAAATTACTAAATATCATCATCATCATCATCATCATCATCATCATCATCATCATCATCATCATCATCATCATCATCATCATGTTCGTCCACTTACCCATACTCTCTGCAGGATTACAATTACACTTCTCCGCAGGTAACCAACCAGGTTCACTAGGGCACTGTGAGAATGGATTATGGAAATAGCCCATATCATAAAAGAAATGGACTTCCGACTTTTTCAGCATCATGGCAGCTGCTATACTATGCACTGGCGCATCACCCCACCTAGCCACAATAGATCAGTTTGACGCATATATTTATATAAGCACTCTTCCGTATTTTACCTCTCATAAAAGAAACCCCCTGCCTTATCCAAATAATTAAAATAATCCAAGTACGCCTGCGATCTCAACCACGCAATCGACCCAATCTCGAAATTACTCCAAAAATGACACAAATTATAGGTCTCCCCACCATCGTTTGTCACCCAATCCAAGAGACTGTCATTGGTCTGGATGTGCTGTGGGTATTCCTTCATAAAACCCTTGGTGGTCTCCCAGAGTGTGGGGATGGTGTTGCCGTATTCGGTGAGCGAGATGGCAAAGCCATACTTGAGATCCTTTTCACGCATCACCTTGAAGGGATCGTAATCAACGTCGCACATAAACTTCACATCAGGTTCCACACGCCTTTGTATGTATGTATATAAGTTTCTCTCTCTTGTTATCTTTTTATTATTATTATTATTATTATTATTATTATTATTTACCAGTAATAATCGAATTGATCCATTAAGGGATGTCTAAAGAAAAAGCCACTCTGGAATCTATACACACACAGGTTTACTTTTTGTTTCTACCCTTTTATTTTCTATTTACCTGCACATGTGTCGATATGATTCCAACCCACCATAAATCACCCCCTCCGCATCCATCTTTTCTCTACACTGACGCGCCCTATCCTCATCAATCCACTCTGGATAACCCCACATCTCCTGGCTTAATTCTCCGTAATAGGTCTTACCAGAGGAGATGCCTGTGGTATATTCCTTGAATTTCTCATCAAATGGTTCATTGTTGAGAAAGACCCAGGGGTAGTTGTAGTTTTTGTTGAAACGATCCTCCATGTTGCGCATGGCATTACGGAGACCATCTAGGTCGGTGTTGCGGGCGAGGACGATAAAGGCGGCCTTCTCGCGAGTGTGTGTGTCTGTGTTTTTATAGTCGTAAATGTAAGGTGTGTATTGGGGCCGACTCTTTGTGGTCTCATAACCGTAATAGACCATGAGGAGGATGCATATAGGGAAGAGGATGAGGAGAAGGAGTTTTCCATTGTGTGCTGTAATGAGCATGATTAGAGGAAGGGTATGTGATCCTATATATGTGTGCTATAGAGCGAGAGAGATATGAACTCTATATATATATGTATATATAGAATGGAATGTAAATAGGTTTTAATAATATATAATGATATTGATAAGAACAATAAGAACAATATTTATATATTTAATTGAAATATAACTTAAAATAATAGGTGTAACCCCTTAATATTTTTTGGTGCTATTCCAAAAGTAACACATCAACATGGCTCATACGTCAGACTAAGATACAAGCGCAGTTTCAAATTACACTCTCGTTTATACTAAGTGGATGTATATCATAATGAGGTTATATAAGTTTTATATTTTTTTTTTTTTATTTTTTTTTTATTTATAATAATCTACTGAGAATAAGCAGGAGGATGATCATCGCTCTGTCTAATAGCATAAGTCGGTAAATTCTGTGACTGATAAATCTGAATCCCTCCTCCCACACCATTTGACTCCTGATGGTGGCTACTCAGACTACTACTACTCGAACTCGCCGTTGAGGATGACTCATTATTGGTGTACTGTGGCAATACGCTCTCTGTAGTGATATCCAAGACATCGTCCACCGTCACCCGCCCACTCGCCTCGGACGCTACCGCCACCATGGCCGCTCTGGACCCCATTCTGAGCATCGAGATCTCCCGCTCCAGGTTATCCTGCAAGACACCATTGACGCGCAGGTGCATCTCGAGTGTGATGATCTGATGGTCGATCCATTCAATCAGGCGTTGTTCGTATTGGTAGCGCGCTACGGAGAGCTGGGTCTCGAATTGGTGGAGGCGTGGATTGAGTTGACGGCGTAGGATGCTCTCAATCTTGAGGCGATAACCTCGGTAGTGAGTGAGGGCAAGGATGACGGTCTCGCCTTTACCGATAGGGCTGATGGGGATGAGGGGCACATCCGTGCAGATATTGGAGGCTTTCTCGACGAGTGTGTAGGACTTTTGGGCGAGGGCATCCGAATGTTTGATGGAAAAGGTGGTGGTCGTACTGTGATCAGCATTGTTGTGGGTGGTAGCAATGCCTTGTCGGTCAAGGAATTTGGTGGCGCCCGGTAAGGACTTCATGGCGGTTTCAATGAGTTCTCGTGCTTGATAGAGTTTTTTTTGTGCATTTTGGTAGTCTTTGATATTCTGTTCAATCTGTTTTTGGTTTGTTTTTTTATATAGTGAGACTCTCCCTCTCTCCCTCTGAATATTTTTTTTATATATATATTTACTTTTGGTATCTCTTGTGATAATTGGTTTACATCTCTTCGTAAGTGCTTTTCAAATACAATGGATGCATTTTCAGGATCATCTATAATCACCTTATTTTCATATATATATATATACAGTATTAGTAATGATAAAAAAGTAGTTTTTAAAGATATATATATATATAAAGAGAGAGCTAACCTCATCGTATAATGCATGCAGATCGTTACAGTACCCATCCAGTTTGGTTTTTTCTTGGTTTAATTCTTGCAGCTATAGTACATTTTTTTTTTTCAGAATATGTATTTTATATCACACATTCAAATAGATATACCATATCACTTGCTTGTTCCATTTGAGATTCTATATTTGCAACTGCATTTTCATAAAAGCGTACAGATTCAATAATATTACTATAGGATTTGCCTTCTTTTGTATTTTCATTATTAAAGAGTCGTTTAGAGCTGGAACCGTCTTGTTTGAGTCGGTAGGCTATTCTATTATTATCGAATGTGAGATTTTATTATTGAAACAATATCACATAATAAAGCTTACAACTCTTTCTCTGACAATTCCTTTAAATGAACTTGTTTTTCGAGTTTCTTTTTGAGACCCTCGTAATATTTGGAATGAGACGAGAGTGATTCTCGAACCCATTGGAGTGTAGTGATCTCTTTTATTAAAGTGACAAAGCGTTGTTGGTATTCGTTGGAACTCATATTATAAATATATTTATATGTGTAAAAGCAATACAATAACAATAGAGAGAGAGAGAGAGAGAGAGAGAGAGAGAGAGAGAGAGAGAGAGAGAGAAAGAGAAAAAATGAGAGAGAGAGAGAGAGAGAGAGAGAGAGAGAGAGAGAGAGAGAGAGAGAGAGAGAGAGAGAAGAACTAAAACAGCTGAGTCAATGGCTGTGTGTTTTTTTATAGAAACAAGGCTTTTTATTTGTTGCGGAGTGTGAACACAGTGCTTATTTTCTGCATTTATCGACAATGTGAGATAAGTCATTGGCTTATATTTATGGAGAATTAGATGGAAAAAAACAACAGCAGAATGAGTATATTACAAATGTAAGAGTGGATTACGTAAGATATAAAGGATTTGAGTGTTCACACTAAATGGCTATTTGGAATTGATTACTAAGACTAAAAAGAGAGAGAGAGAGGTATTTATAAATACACACTTGATAGTCATTTTCTATTCAACCATGGTACATCCATACTCTCTCTCCCATTCTTCATGATATAAGAATATGTTATGAAAGTAGCATATGATATCCACTGCGAGTAGTAGTTGTACGACATGCCAAGCCGTTTTACATGAAGATTTGTATATCTTTTTAGACTTAAAACAATCAATGAGTTTTATTTTTGTATCAATTACCCGTATTCAATACGATTAGGTTACCCAGGATAGTAAATAAGTCCTTTTTTATATGAATTAATAGTGTTTTTAGTGATGACAACAATTTTACGGATAAATGATGCTGAGGTATTTCTTTTATCCTGATTATATTGTAATAATAATAAAAAAGGCGTTGTTTTCATTGTCAAATGATGTCAATATAAAATCACTATTTGTAAGCCTAAAAAAAAATGATGAACGAATCCATATATATCGTACAACACATGACTTGACTTTATTTTAGATCTCTCTCGATTAAAAATTTCGAGGACTTGAATAGGACTATTTCAATCCAATCTTATTTTGCAAACATCTGTCCCAGTACGATTCAGCGTGTTTAACTCAACCTAGACAGTCATGTGGAGTGATGGCCTTACAAGCCTCACTAATGCGAGGAGTTGATTCATCACCTTTCATGAGCGGATTTCGTCTAACGTTCTTCTTAATTTTAGACCAACACTCCTCAATGGGGTTTAAAAAAGGGGAATATGGTGGCATAAATAGTAGTTTATATCCTCGAGAGTTTATAACATCCACGACAAAACGACTGTGGTACACAGTTGTACCTTTTTTGAGGGGCTTTGGCTTTGATGTTCGGTTAACAAAGGTTTGGTATTCACAGTATCTTCCCTCCACAACCCGTAAATGCCTTCTTTTTTTTTAAAAAAAAAAAGGGAAAAGGGTTCATTTCTTTAATTATACTAAAACCTAAATGATTTCTCGTAATATATACATTGATATCTTTGACTCAGGCACATATTAGTATGGATGATGGGAAACGGATAACTGTTTTTAAAATAAAATGATATATTGACGGGTCTGATAATCATCAGACCCAGATGCAAAATATTAGGGGCATTTCCTAGTGGCTGTCACTTTTTGTGATCAGACCAGACCGAGGTGCGTGTGGTTTTCAATGAATATCAGCTATTTACTTTTGTGTTTAATAAGGTATTTTCACTTGGTGACGCCATAAACAAGTTTTATTTTTTTTCTGTCAAAAGCATTAATAACGATTTAAAAGGTATCCAATCAGATTATGATGCTTGGAACGGCGTTTCAATATGCAATATTGTCCAATGAAAAAGGGTCTAGTCTTTTGTCATCTTGTAAAGTAGCGTGATATGTACAGATGATTTCAACATGAAAGAAGTTTAAATACAAAAGAACATCACATTTCGTCAATACGAGAAAGAGAAAGAGGAAAGGGTAAAGACAGTATGCACTATATGTTGCTGTACCTTGATTAAAAAAAAAAAACAGAGCACAACATGTATGTGTGACGGTGAATATACCAATTTTCCACAGTGCATTGCAATTGTGTGTGTGAGAGAGATAAAGAGAGAGAGCGTGTGTACCAGGTTATTCGAGTATTTTTTTTTTTTATATCTTCTTCTTCACTTGTAAAAAAAAAAAATGAATTTAGGCGATAAAAGTCCAAACGAGATTCTCTTTTTAAATTTCAACCAAGACTTTAGTTGTGTTTCTGTGGGCACACAAACAGGTTATAGAATATATAACTGTGATCCCTTTGGAAAGTGCTATTCAAAACGTATGCCATATTATTATTTTACATTTTTTCTTTGTTCCAATACTTATTTTTTCAACATGTTTTAGAGGATGGAAGCACAGGTATTGTCGAGATGTTGTTTTGTACCTCTTTGGTTGCTTTAGTAGGCTCAGGTGAAAACCCCTCCTTTTCACCAAGACAATTGCAAATCATCAACACAAAGGTACAGTGAGAGACTCTATTCACGTTCTTTTTTAAACTTATCTATATATAAAATGTATATGCAGAGACAAACAACAATATGTGAATTATCTTTCCCAACTGCTGTCTTGGCCGTAAAAATGAATAGAAGAAGATTGATTGTTGTATTAGAGGAACAAATCTTTGTCTATGATATTAGTAATATGAAGTTACTCCATACCATCGAAACCAACCCCAACCCACAAGGTAAGAAAAGAGAGAGAGATAAATAGAAATGGTTTAAATAACACATACACACACAAAAAGCTATCTGTGCTTTATCTCCCCTGAGTGAAAACTGTTTCATTGCCTACCCTGCTCACACAACACCCTCCAGTTTCTCACCGGGTGGTCCCAACTCACTTTATATATCAGGTGACGTCGAGTTATTTGATGCACTCGAGTCACAAACCACCAATATCATTCAGGCACATAAATCCCCTGTGAGTTGTATTTCCATGAATAATTCGGGAACACTTTTGGCAACTGCAAGTGAAAAGGTAATAGGAGACCAAGTTTATTTTGCGTTATAGCACTCATCTCTTTCTTTGTTGGTTTATAAAAGGGTACTGTGATTCGTATCTTCTCAACGGCAGATGCCTCCAAGGTATACCAATTTAGACGTGGTTCCTATCCTGCAAAGATCTATTCCATGTCGTTTAATTTGGTGAGTTCACTCTTGTGTGTTTCGAGTGATACAGAGACAGTACATATCTTCAAGTTGGCTACTGGCACAGGCAATGGTGGGAATGGGTATAGTGCAGTGACAGAAAACAGCAACAACAGCAATGAGCAAGAATCGAGAAGTAGAAGTTCGAGTGTTGGGTAATTGAATATCTTTTATATATATATTAAAGTAGATAATATATGCTAACGTGTTGCTTATCTTTTTATAGTCAAATGCTGCGTCGTACCTCGATGAATATCAGCCGTGGTGTGGCAGGTAGTGTGGGATCGTATCTACCTGATAGATTGACCGAGATGTGGGAACCAACAAGGGATTTTGCGTCACTTAAATTACCCAGCGCTGGTGTCAAGAGTCTTGTTGCACTTAGCAGGTAAGGTTTAATATATAAAAGAGGTTTTCTGTTTTTGTTATTAAAGGTCATCACTTTTTTTTTTAGCACCACACCTCAAGTCATGGTGGTAACATCAGAGGGCTTTTTATATCAGTACAATATTGATTTGGAGAATGGAGGTGAATGTGTATTGTTGAAACAGTATAGTTTGCTTGAACAGACAAGTGATTTGTCTGGTAATTAAAAAACTATATATTATTATTATTTTAATATTATTATTATAACTTATAAACTTGGTGTAAACAAGAGTGAATGATTGGATATGAAAAGTTGGTTCTTGCTTTATGAGATTGAATAGAGTATTATTTATTTGGACTTTGAACAAGTACTAGTAACAACATCTGACAACTAAAAAGCGTCACTTTTGATTCATTTCTGTATGCTTGGTATCTTTGTACATTTTTAAAGATCGAGAGTACACATAGTTTTTACCATTTTTATTATGGTTGAGTGTATTTGATAACTTTACAGAATAACAAATACTTTAAAAGATGAAGTAAAACCTTTCTTGGTATTCATATATATATTGGCATAATTTTGTTTTTAGCTTTCCTTCAAAAAAAAAAAAACGTGTAGAAATCCACATTCCCATTTTTCGGTAAAATAAATAGTCCGATCATGAATGCATTTGCTTACACTATAATTGTCATTAATAAGTCATAATCATATTCTTTACTTTCTCTCAGAAAGAGAACATAAGAACTATCTTTGTGCTTTTTTTTTTTTTAAAAAAAAAATAAAGGACACTTTGAATTATCGCATTGTTTCCATTTCTTTCATTCTTCAGTGAGATGTAAAACAATAAGAATGCTAACTAACTGATAAACAAACCCTCGTTATTATATGACATAATTACCGATTTCTTGGATAGCCATAATAGTAATATTATAAATCCTCCTTGGTATTTTCCAAAAAAAGGTGAATCATCATATAAATAGTCATTAAAAGTAAGTTTAATCGTGGTAATTAGGTGGTAAATTCTCTTTTGGAATATGAGCTGTTAGAGTAGGCATTAATTCATCACTAAAATAAAATAAATACTTAAATCAGAACCTTTTTTTTTTGTTCTACAAATTCTTGCTTTACACTTACTTGGAACATAGTACGAATTTTTTAACTGTGGCTTCGGGGAGTAACGGACGTATTAATTTGAATATTTTACTATTAGAAATAGAAAATCAAAATGTTAACCATAAACCAGGCGTATTAATGCAATAAATAACACTCATATATTCTACCTTCCCCACCAAGGCATATTAACAAATAGTTTATATGACTAAAAATGAGAAAGAGATTAGTTAGTATTCCCTTCTTTTTTTTTCATAATGCTCTTTACCAAAAACTCTGGATAATTATCCTGCATCAATTTAATGATTTTATTTGTCGCTTCCTTTGCATTGGCTGTTCTTCCAAACATGGAAGCACCCGCATAGTCATGAACTTGTAACATTGAATCGTTATGTACAAAATCAATAAGTTGAATACCCTTTTCCATCAATTGAATTCTCCAACGAATAAACCTTTTGTATATAAAAAACCGACATGTGTTACGATGCTGACTAATATTCCCCTTTTTTTTTCCTAGTTTTTACCTATTTACATCTCCAAACACAGTTTGTTGATCGATTTTACCATAAAAGTTGTAGGTGACTGGACTCCCTTCGTTATCTGTTTTATAGAGTAGACCAATATCATTATTAAATATACTTGTATCAAATTCTTCTTCAAGGATAGTATCTGCATTAAACTCCTTTCGCCATTTTAATGTATTGGTAAGCATTTCCCTTGCCTTTGGGAGGTCAAGGTCCCTAAAATAACACCAATTAGCTTTGCTTATGAGAGGAATGAATAAAATACGAGAGAATGATTTTTTTTTTTTACCTTGCTCTAAGAAATTTTACAAGTAAAACACGTAATCGATCATCATTAGAGTCCTTATCCAGAGGCATACCCCAAAGCGTATAAATGTCAGAGCTCCCAAAGGCTTTGTCTAAAATATCAGGCAATGCCTTTTTTAATTGTTCAACAGCTACTGCCTCTGTTGTTGTAAATTTTGCGACATATTTGTTTTCATCCGTCATTTTATATACCAAATAAAAGAAAGAAAGAGAGAGAGTAATAATAATAAAAAAAAAATATTAAAAAATATCAAGTATTACACGTGATGAATCAAGGTATGACACCTTATCAGATTGATACAGCACAGGTCAAATGGAATAAAGGCATCATCAGATTTTTTTTTTAATTGAACTCCGTATATCCAGCTATACTCGAAAAGGCTTTTAAGAAATTTAACTAGAAAGAGACTGAG
>MU622276.1:262463-280826 GCA_025399235.1 Backusella circina FSU 941
AACAGAATATTCGTTTGTTTATGTCTAGACTATAGTGTTTTCCAGACCTCATAACCAGTTTAAAAAAAAAAAAAAGGTTTTTATTTTTTTTTTTTTTACATGCGCTAAAAGATACATGCCTAAAACAAAATGAAGCGAGGCAATAGCAAACAAAACCATTTGAATTTTACTCATGTTTCTCCAAAATGAACAATATGTATATAAACCATGGTTTTTTTTAATTATTTTTATTATTTTCATCCCTCTTTATTTTATTTTTCTTGTAGCATCAATCGGTTCATAAACCACAATCATGACTGTATTTGATGCCCAATCCGAACTAGCCGCCAAAGGCCTAAGAAACACCATTCTGAAGCGTCTTACAGAGATGAAAGTAGACGTTGAACCTGGAGAAGAGATCATTCTCAAGGAGAACCCTAGGCGCTTCTGCTTGTTCCCCATTAAATACCACGAAATTTGGGAATTCTATAAAAAGGCCGAGGCCTCCTTCTGGACGGCCGAGGAGGTGGATCTCTCCAAGGATTTAATTGACTGGGAGGAGAAGCTCAATGATGATGAGCGTCATTTTATTGGTCGTGTATTGGCCTTCTTTGCCTCCTCCGATGGTATTGTGAATGAAAACTTGGTTGCCAATTTCTGCGATGAGGTCAAGATCAGTGAGGCGAAATGCTTTTATGGTTTCCAAATCATGATTGAAAATATCCACTCTGAGATGTACTCACTCTTGATCGATACTTATTATAAGGACCCTGTGGAGAAGGAGTTCCTGTTCAATGCTATCGCCACCATTCCCGTTATCCAGCGCAAGGCCGACTGGGCCTTTAAATGGATTGCCAATGAATCCAACCAGCCCTTTGCGGTCCGTATCTGCGCATTTGCCATCATTGAGGGTGTCTTTTTCTCGGGTTCCTTTGCTTCCATCTTTTGGCTCAAGAAGCGTGGTTTGATGCCTGGTTTGACGCTTTCAAATGAATTCATTACTCGTGATGAAGGTCTCCATGCCGATTTTGGTTGTCTCTTATTCCATCACATGATCAATCAACCCTCTCACGAAACGGTATTGCAGATCCTCGTAGAGGCTGTGGATATCGAACAGCAGTTCTTTAGAGAGGCTCTTCCTGTCAAGCTTATTGGTATGAATGAAGATCTGATGTGTCAGTATGTTGAATTTGTTGCCGATCGTCTTATGGTCAGTCTCGGTTTCCCTAAACACTACAATGTGTCTAACCCCTTTGACTTTATGGACTTAATCTCCTTGCAAGGAAAGACAAACTTCTTTGAAAAACGTGTCTCGGATTATCAACGTGCTGGTGTGATGAATGTAACGGAGGAACGCAGTTTCACTCTTGATGCCGATTTCTAAAGAGAAAAGAGAGAGAGAGAACGTTATTTATTATTTACAAGCAAAGAAAATATATATACATACATTTAGAATTTATATACAAAGAGAAAAGAGATCTATCATTTTTTAAAATCCATCTTTTTGTTTGTTTAATTTTAAACAAATAGGTCCATGTCAATCCTTCATTTATACATTAATTAATGTTTTATTATATTCATCCAATACCATTTTAAAATGAATAAAAGGTATCATTTCTCGTTTTTTACTTGATTTTTTCTTTCTCTGTTTTATACTATTTGGATCGCTATAGAATATAATATTTATTCACTAAACATAATAAGCAACAGTAAGGTGCTGAGAGACCTGGAATCTTTTCGAGATTGGCACTGTAGAAGTAAACCGTTTCTTGAAGAGAGAGCATAGCAGGCAAAAGAGCATGATAGAGAACTGTTACATGACGGTCTTGGAACTATGTCGAGCGTAAGGGACATCTGCGACTGCTTTACAAATACTATTACGACTGCTGGAAATGAACTACATGTATATGGATCTTTCCAACTGTTGATAGGGGACTACTTTATGTACCATTTAAATCTGTCTCGACCATGATTTTACTTTAATTTGTGTAATTCTGTAAATAATGTTATCTTTTTAAAGCATAAAAACCTAAGCACGGTGAGTCTCATGATATTTAAGCTTTTACCTCATAATCCAAATATGGGATTTTTCAAAATCCCGGATACATACAGTACGCACTCTCAATAAGAGTGCACTTGAGAATTTCGCTGGAGTTTAGCCTTATTCACTTATTTCTGAATAAGAATACTTCCCTAAACTTAATAGTGCTATTCGGACTGTTACATATAAAGAAAGGTATGCAAGATCAAGTATACCCATCAATGTCTCGATCTTTTCGCGTTCTTTATATGTAACAGTCCGAATATCACGAAAGAGCGGTTGCCATCCTTCAGGGATGGATGGCGCTCGAACTGTTTCAGCTATAGTTGCTTAGTATGTCAATTAATAAGCAGATAAAAAAAAAAAATGAGGTTCTTTGATGAGTTTTGGGACAGTGAAGTAGCAAGATGTGTGGAAGAGAGAGTATTAGGTTGGAGTGAATCCTTTCGAGCAAAGTAAGTATAATGGCGAGACATTTGAAGATAATACAGTGGTAAATAAAAACGAGCAGAAGGATGGTGATGAATATAGAGTGACGTTCGATGATGTAGAAGAGTAGCTATCTGCTGAGAGGAAAAGATAGGATGCCGATGTGTATGGATAAAACAGGCGAAGATGACGAATCATTTCCAATAGAACATTCTTCGATGACAAATAGTTCTTGTTCGGCATGACTACATTTGGGGCAAAAGAAAGTCTAATATCCAACCTATTGGTGTTGCCATTCATCCTCTCCCTCCTCAGAAGTAGGTACGATGAACGTGATTATCCCTTCAAATGAGTTAAAACACGAAAATGGTCATACAAAACAATCGATCGACTTGTTTCATAAGACCAGGGTTATACAAACACAACACAAAAAAACAAAATCAAAAGTAAAAGTGCAATATAAATGTTTATTTTTTTTTTATTCAAGTATTCATATATAAATCAAAGATATAATATTAAACCTAAGAAAGTAAAAGAGAATTAGAATGAATCATTCAAAATACCAATACTTTTTTTTTTTGTAAAAGGTGTCAAATACGAAAATAAAAAGCTCAGGATAAATTGGTGTAATTTTTTTCATCAATAAAGATTCTGCGTGGTGCATGAACATATCTCATCAAAGCTTCATCTTCTCTTTTCAACACACTTTTACATATAAAAAATATAAAAAAAAAAAAACTTACCAGAATGAAAAAATAATTGTAAACAAGAAGTAGTTGAGAAAAAAAAAAAAAACTATTCTTGCTCCTTTTAATACTTTTTTCGGAATCTCAAAAAAAGAAAGTGAAAAAATTTTTGGACTACTAAATGGCTTGGGTACAAAAAAAAAAAAAAAAATATTATTCATCCTCATCAAAAATAAACTCAGGTTCACCAAAAGGCGCTAAAGCAGGTGCATCCGTACGCTTCGCTACCCTTAACTTTGCTGATCGACTACGAGGATTGTTCTCAATCTCATCCTCCGTAGGTTCAATATGCTTCTTGGGTATCAACTCCAAGGAAGGATCCACCTTCTCGTCCTTCTCCACAAGTTGTTTCCTTGAGAATGAGGTATCACCCTTTTTGATGGCCTTTTTATAATCCCGACTTGCCTGTCGCTTTAAATCAAATTGGTTGTGTTCTGCGGTCTTGAGTGAGCGTTTACCTGCACAATGATACATAAAGTTTTTGACAATTCGGTCCTCTAAAGAATGAAAGGTAACAACTGCTAAACGACCGTCCGGGACGAGTAGATATTCACTTGCGCTTAATGCTTTTTCTAATTCACCAAGCTTTTTTTTTTTTTTTTTTTTTTTATATAGATATTTTAGGTTGGCATAATAGATATATATCTTACGAATGTTGTTTTACCTCATCATTAATATATATTCTAAAAGCCTGGAAAGTGCGTGCAGCAGAATTCCTTACCATGTCATCATTCCCCCTTTGCCATCTCGGTTGAGGACACGCCTTTTGAATGATGGTGGCAAGACTAGACGTGGTCTCTATGGGTGCTTCCTGTCTTGCAGTCACAATAGCATCCGCAATTTTTCTTGATAAACGATCACCACCATACTTTATTATTATTATTTGTTATTATTCTATATATTTAATATATACATTTTTTTTTTTTTTCTCTATTGAATTACCTGGTAGATGATATCAGCAATCTGTTCTCTTGAAAAAAAATTAACAATCTCATACGCCGAAATCGACTTGTTTAAAAGTGCCTGTTCATCTTTAAACACCCCTTGTTGCTGCTCTCGACCGCGAGAGAACATGCGCATATCTAACGGACCATCCAACTTGTATGAAAATCCTCTTTCAGGGGTCTCTATTTGTCCGCTCGATACGCCAATGTCCATCATGATACCATCTACTTTCTTATTGACAAGTCTGCCTACATTGCCAAATTTACCAAGTATGGGATAGAGTCGGTCCTTGTATATATCTGCCATTTGTAATGCTTTTTCATAGGCGGTGGGGTCTTGGTCAATGGCAATGACTTTACAGTCATAATTATCTAATAATTATTTATATATATATTAAACCTTATTTTTTTTTTTTTTGCTTTACATAAACAAACAAGTACCTAATAATGCCTTTGTATAGCCTCCTTCTCCAAACGTCAAGTCACAGTAAGTACCACCGTCTTTTGGGTTTAAATGTTTTACGACCTCGTCTAGTAAAACAGGTATATGCACTTGCTTCCACGGTAAACTAGAATAGTATCGTCTTGCACTGCTAATTGTGTTGACATTCTTACCCAATGTCTTTGCAATGGACAACAACATTCTGCTTGAATTATAATAAAAAAAAAATATAAAAAAAGAAAATTGTTTTACTTTTTCTCTCTATCTTGGAGAGCGGGATCTCAACAGTTCTCTCTGTTAAGGTTTTTCATTCAATATCTTGGACTTTTTACATACACGGGCTTGAATCTAATCTTGGGTTTTTAAGCTAATACTAAATTGTGATTATCTCCTTCGCTTCTCAGCCCCTTCCCTCTTACGCTTTGATTCTCTTTGTGTCGATTTTCACAGCCAAAAAAAAAACATTTCGTCATGTGATGAACAGTCACGTGAACACGAAAGTGCAAGTGTGGAGAGATCAAAATCACTTGCTTTCAACCAATTAGATTTTTTCAGATTTAGGTACAAAATGATTATTTATATCATTTTAGTTTCCCTTTTTTTCTTCTCTTTTTTCCCTTTTCTTTTACAAGCAGAGCATACATACTTAATAAAAAAAAAAAAAAAGAGAACAAGATATATAGAAAAAAAAAAAAAACCTCCCTTTTCTCACCAGTTACGACCCATTCATCATTCTCTCTCTCTCTCTCTCTTTGTTCTCTTTTTTTTCTTTTTAATACCACTAATAATAATAATATCAATAATTTTAATCAACCATAATAACACTACTTAATAATATCAACAACCAAAAATAATGACAGTATCGATTGAAAAATCAAAAGACCAAGATGGCGCCATCACGGCACCTCCACCTTCCTACAATTCAATACAAATGAGCTGGAAACTCAAGTCACTCTTCACACCCTCATCACCCTCACCTCCACCCTCCTTCACAGTGCCAAACGACTTTGATACAGCCTCGCAAAAGGGCTTCAAAAGCAACTCTTGGTTCTCTAATGTACAGAATGAGGAGGAGAAGCAAATTCGTCGAGTCGTATCTGCACCCAATACAAAGCTACTCTCCACCAAATCATCCTACAACTCGACGGTGACGTTGAATAGCACGGCAACAGCCGATTCACCCTTGTTAAAATTACGCAAGAGCTGTCGACGCACCTATTCGAGCAGTAGCATCAAGGTCAAGAAGGTCGAAGTGGGACCCTCTAGCTTTGTCAAGGTGCGCATGCTAGGCAAGGGCGATGTGGGCAAAGTGTATATGGTCAAACAGAAAGGAACGGATAAACTCTATGCAATGAAGGGTAAAAAAAAAAAAAAAAAAAAAAAAAAAAAAAAAAAAAGACTAAATATCCATATGTTGATCCTCTCCCCCCTCTTAGTGCTCGATAAAAAAGAAATGATTCGAAGAAACAAAATCAAAAGAGCATTAGCAGAACAGGAAATCCTCACCACTTCCAATCATCCATTTATTGTCACCCTCTATCACTCATTTCAGAGTCAAGATTACCTTTATTTTGTGATGGAATATTGTGTGGGTGGTGAATTCTTCCGAGGTAAACCACATACTCTTTTTATTATTATTCAGCACTCGCTCACTCTCTCTCTCTTTTTTTTTTAGCACTTCAAATGAGACCAGGAAAATGTCTAAGTGAAGAAGGAGCAAAGTTTTATGCAGCTGAAGTCACAGCTGCGTTGGAATACCTGCATTTACAAGGACACATCTACCGTGATTTAAAGCCAGAAAGTAAAATAAAATGGTGATTGTAAAAAGAACAAATATTAAAATCAATCCTTATATTAGATATTTTACTTCACCAAAGTGGACACATCATGTTGACTGATTTCGATCTGAGTAAAGGATCTCAGCCACCGGGAAGACCTGGTGTTGTCAAGTCCAATTCACCTCATGTGGTAAGAGTGAATAAGCAGCTGTTCATAACATAAAGACCCTTTGTATTAAAATGTTCTCTTTAGCCTCCTTCGATTAATACAAAGAGTTGTGTAAATAACCTCCGAACCAATAGCTTTGTTGGAACGGAAGGTAAAAAAAAAAAAAAAAAAAAAAGCTAAACCAAAAGGAAAATGATTACAAAACGGTTACTCAAACTATATTATTTTATAGAGTACATTGCCCCAGAGGTCATCAAAGGCTGTGGCCATGAGTTTACAGTGGATTTTTGGACGTTGGGTATCTTGATATATGAAATGCTGGTAAGTTTCTTTCTTTTCGTAGTAAGATATTAAAGAGAGTGAGATCATCCTTATCAATCTCAACCTTTTTTTTTTGTTTTTGTTATGATTATTAGTTTGGTACAACACCATTTAAAGGAACAGGTCGTAACGAAACCTTTTCCCGTGTACTCCACTGCGACGTGCAATTCCTGGAGCAGCCCGCACCCTACAAAACACACGTCTCCAGTCATTGCAAATCGCTCATCCGTAAACTGTTACACAAGGACGAATCAAAAAGACTGGGCTCGAACGCGGGTGCGAGTGATATCAAGGCACACCCCTTCTTCAAGTCCATCAACTTTGCGCTCTTGCGACATCGCACACCGCCCATCTTGCCGTTATTAGAGAAGCCGAATGGAATGGATGCATTGAATTTTAGAAAGATGCCACCAGAGGCAATGAGTTTTGATCTAGAGTCGGATCATATTATGGTATCGCTAAAGTCGGATAAGTCGAATCCTTTTGAAAAGTTTAATTCAAGTAAGTTTTTTTTTAATAAAAAAAAAAAAAAAGAGAGAGGGACTTATGACGTTTTATTTATATAGTTACTCTTTATCATGATGGTGATTCTGATTCAGAATTGGATGATCTTTAATATCTTGTTTCTTATAATCTGTTCTTTTCCTTTTTCTTACGTAAATACGACTTCTTTTTTTTTTTTAATAATACAAAACATCATTCAGGTGCAATACCCCCTTCTTTTTTCTTATAAAAAATCACTTAATAATAGTCAACCATTATAATAATAATACTAATAGTAATAATAATAATAATAATAAAGATGATATCATGATAATCCCAGTTGATCCATCGCTATAGTCACTATTTGGTTCTTATCAAGCACAAATTATTTCAGATCAATGATATGGAGTTTCCTTTAGTTCCTTTAAACTTAATGTTGTGTTCAGACTTATTTTTTTTTTACTAAAAAAAAAAAAAAACCAAGGGATCGCTATTCCATATTTGTATATTTTAATAAATGCAGCTTATTTTTCATTTAATCCATTTTCAGATATCACCTTTTCTCTTTTATTTTAAGGGTCATATGAAAGAAAGAGAGAGGGTTCCTAGTTCAAGACTATTTTTGTATTAAATAACATAGGAATAGGAACACTTTGTCAAACAAGGATCAAGCAAAAAAAAAAAAAAAAAAAGGGGAGGGACCTTGTGATATAGATCACAAATCCAGTACCATTGATTTTTTTTTGGTAATTTTATTTTCTTTCGGCCAGGCCGATTGAATTTGTTAGCAGCATTCCATTACCCTTTTCACAAGTAGGCCATTATCAACAACAAAGCATCCCTGAACAAATACACCTTGACATGAATGTGTGAAAGGCTTGTATATTTGGATTGGAGCTATAATATTTAGTAGGATAGTGTGTGTGTATATAGTTCATTTATCGTATTGATTCTTTTTTAATTTTTGACATGCATTAAAAGTGACGACATTTTTTTTTTTTAAAAAAATCATAAATGATAAAAACATGCATGCATTCCTTTTTCTTTGCACCTCTTCTACGACTCTCTTCGGATCGATAACTAATGCATCGTGTCCGGGGAGGGGGTTTGGTTTGGAATATTCCAAGTATTATTTAGTACATGAGATAGAGAAGAAGTGGTACATCAGTAACATTTGGATAGTATACGCCAACCAAAAATATTAAAAAGCCCACTATATAAAAAAAAAACAATAAAAAAAGAGATGTGTCATTTTTTTTGATTATGAAATGAATGAAAACGGCCTTATCACTACAATACTTCAATACACTATTTCAGGTTTTTTTTTTTTGGCGAAAACATTTTTTTTTCTGGACGATTTCCTATTTTTTTTTAGACACTTTGGTTTTTATTTTGGACAGAAATTTGGACAACTCAAAATGTGCTTGGTACCTCTTTTGGGGTGTAGGTAATTTTGTAGAATATTTTTGCATGACTTGTTATCCTTTACCCTTGATGCCGACCAAAATTTAGTAGGACTTTTTTCTATGTAAAGTTATTTGCAGATGTTGATAAAGTATTAATTAATGTACTGGTTTGAAGTGTTTTAGACCAGTCTTGTGGGTTCGGCGCATGATATATCGCGCATACTTGAGATCTAGGGACGTTGTCTTTTTAGCGGCTTTGCCTTCGAAATAGTCTTCTGCGATGATTCTGCTAATAATCTCTAGTATAACCACAAGCGTCTTGAAAAGAAACAGAAAATCTGTTTTGAAAGTATTGTCTGAATGGCATAACTTTTTATAGGATCAAGTCAAAAGAAAAAGGCACTGATGTGGAAGGGAAGAATCAACGCCAGGCACAATTTTATTTAATGGCTTGGCTCCAAAAAAATGGCCTAAAAGAAATGTCCTACAAAATTACCTACACTCTTTCTAAAAGGCCCTCTCAGAGAGGAGTGTTTTACTAGCTTGTGGCGTCATTGTTCGTTCCTGGAAGCACATATTAGCCATTGATCATGCACGGTTTTTAAATGACTGTTTCTTACCCTATTTTGGAGCCGGATGATCTTTATGTGATTGCATTAAATGTAAATTACACAATGAAATATTACTCTGCGTAATAAAATAAAATAAACAAGAGCTTATTAGTTGTCTTTGATAGCACTGCCTCAATCAACCCATGCCAACAACCATGAACGCTGTCTCAATCAACCCACGTTCCAAGCAAAAGTCTAGAAGGAATAAAGAGGTAAACTATTGACAGTGCAAAACCTTTCTTTCATTAAAAAAAAAAAGAATAAATGACGTCTCAAAAATAATTGCGTGTCCGCTGAAATAATGGTGTTTTTATGCGACAAATTTGGTGTAGATGGATATTTGGACTTGATGGAGGACAAGATTGCAGGCCGGTTCAAAAAATACCTTAAAGACGCCACTAATAAATTACAATTGAGCTTACAACCTATGGCAACAAGAAAAGAAAGAGAAATGTTGATGAAGATAGCTGAATGCAAAAGTCGAATGGATATTGACAATTTGTTAGCGATTTTTTATGCTCAAAAAAATATGGATCCTATGTGCCGATATATTAGATTAGCCTTTGCCACAACAGCAGAACTCTGATCTTCACGTCTTTTATTGAAAATAGATCACAACGAATCTTGGTTCCGTACTAATGTTTACTCGGCTGTTTTCGACAATGCATTTATGTACGATGATAAATTCACTTCAAAAAGAGCAGACTGCTACTCCAATATCACCAAAGAATTTGAAGATGTTGACAATCAACGTGTAGATTTTATTTTAAGAAATATCAATGACGATAATGACTATCTCTCAGCAGAAGAAAAACCTAGCTTAAAAGGTGTGAAAGGTGATATAAAAAAAGGCAAAGCGTTACAGAAAGCTATGTTAAGGAAATGGACTGGCCGTCTTGGAAGTGTAGAAATTATGAAACGACTTGAAGCTATCACATGTCAATGGCAAGGATTGAAACTCACAGTATATGGTACACGATTCATTTCAAAAGATCACTTAATCACATACAGAAAAGGCAGCTTTGCAGTGCCCAAAGAAGAAACCCACGCAGCATCATTTGCTCATGTATTGGTGGCCGTCCTAACTTTGAGGCGATTGGTACACTCAAACTATACCAAGCTTAATATAATTCTGGAAGCCAAATACGCTCATGGACTTGAAACAATGTATTTTTCCTCGGACGATGAAACGAACTTTCGGTCAGACAGTACTGAAGACTTAGAACACCAGGAGAAAATACAGACTATTGATGCACAGACTAGCAGTTGCCGAATTATTGATGCTGAATTGGAAACACACATGATACAAGCTTTATGCGACATTGAACCTGAAGCAGATGTAGTAACTTTCGAAGACTGGGAGGAGTTTATTATGGAGAGAACATCAAAAAAGAGAAAGGCAACATCATCCAATTAAATAAAGTGTTAAAAAAAGCAAATGATTCAATATCTATGATTGAATTATATAAAAAAAAGCCAAAGTGTCTAAAAAAAATAGGAAATCGTCCAGAAAAAAAATGTTTTTGCCAAAAAAAAAACCTGAAATACGGTATATTTTTAGGAAATGGGCCAATTTATCTTCAATCTTTTTCGGAAAGTGGGCCAACAATTTCCGGAAATAGTGTATATAAACGAAAAAGATCAGAAACATAGATTCAATACTATATGTACATATACAATGCTATTTTTTATTTATTCAAAAAAAATAGGTTAAGAGGGGGGGGGGGAATAATGACACTTAATAGTGATAGAGATCACTCATATATGGATTCATCGTGCACAGGGCCAGAACCGACTTGGGTAAAAGATTGTACTCTTATAGTACTATGATGTCTACGATATATAAAAAGTTAAATGAAGGATATCTAACCAATGTTTTATAGTAAAAAAGAAAATGTTCACTTACAAATGGTCTTTACTGACGCGATAGTATCGTTCAGCGATATTTGATCTTGATAGACATTCAACAAACTCTTCATCGTGTGTAATGATGACCAACTGGAAATTGGCTTGCTGTCTTTTAGTATTGATAAGGCTATAGATATATACAAAAAAAAAAAAGATGAGTCTCTCTGTATATATATTAAAGAGATATAGTTTTCTTTTACTTTGCCAAATTTTCTGCCAAACTCTCGATATTATCACGATCTAGATTTGTAGTAGGTTCATCCAATGTAAAGACACCACAGGTAGAACAGAACGCCTCCGCCAATGCCAAACGAATAATGATGGCAGCCAATACCTTTTGACCGGCACTACATCTTCCTCTCATGTTTAATTCTGTGCCTCTCTGATACATTACCACACGATAATTGAAGGATCGGTTAACGGCAGTGCCCTCGTTATCTGCCTTGATCTCAATGTAATCAATGTCTATATATAAAAGGGGTCTGTTTAATCAATCAACCCCATCCAGAGATTGCATTCTTTTTTTACCTCCTCCCTTGTACGTGTTTACCCACATCTCTCTGATGAGCTTATTTAGATCTTTCATTTTGAGTGTGTGATAGTTCATGACGGCGTTTTTGAGTGCCTTTTGGTAGAAATCCAAATCCTTGGTGATGAGTTCTGTGGTTCTCGCTTGAATAAAGAGGCCCGCATACTCTCCATCCACATTATTATAATCAGTGCGTAATTCGTTTTCATATCGTGTTATTTGTTCATTCACTTGAATCAGTTCCCCGTGGAGTCTTCCGCGCTATATTCTCATATGAGCAACAAAAAAAAAAAAAAAAAAAAAAAAAAAAAAAGACTTATATATGTTGTATTTAAGGTCATAAGAGATATAATATCCTCAATCTCACTACTCAATTCATGATACTTTATCTGATCCATCAGATCGCGCTCGATACTACGTCGATTGATTTGATCGTTTTCAATCTGACGGAGGTCATCGGCTAAGTGTTTCATTTCCTTTTCATAGTCTTTGAGTTTTTGTTCGAGGGCGGATTTCTTTTCCATGATTTTGGAGAGACGATCAGAGTTGGTGGATGCTTCTTGCCTAGCAAAAGAAAAGGTAAGAAAAAAAAAAAAAGAATGGTATTGATCTTCTTCTCTGTTTTACTTTACTTTTGTATTATACGTGAAAGAGAATCTAAATCTTCTATTATCTTTCGGATATGACGTTCATTTGCTTGTGCGTTACGTTCCGTTGCGTTCCAGTCCGAGACGGCCTTTTCATAGGTGTTTGATTCCTGCTCGACCTTTTCTTGAAGTGGTACCAGACCATTCTTATTTGTCTAAAAAATATAAAAACAGATATTAGTTCGAAATAGCCCTTTTTCTCTCTCTCTCTCTCTCTCTCTCTCTCTCTCTCTCTCTCTCTCTCTCCTTACCTCAGCTTGACTCTCATGCTCCTCCAATTTCTTTTCATGCTCCTCCATCTGAGCCTCCAGCGATGTCCTAAAGTTCATACGATGATTCAAGGAGACCAGACGTTCACGGAAATCTCGCGTCTTATTCTCAATTGTGTACATCTTTTGTCGGGTACTCTCTCGCTTCTTTTGAAGGGCATTCACCTCTTCTTGGGCAGTCTTTTTTAGCTTGGTAATGTCAGCCATCTCCCTTTGACAATCATGGACCGTGCGTGTGGATCCTGTGGCACTCAGGTCATCTTCGAGGGAGAGTACCACTTGAGTAAGCTGATCAATCTCCTTTCTTAGACGTGTGATGTTATCCGACACCTTGAAGAGGGTATCGGCCTTTTCGAGGGACTGCTTCAATTCCACCTCTTGAGCACCCAATCTTTGGTATTCGTCTTGTGCTGCTACCTTTTCATCCTTGGAGGTTCTCTTATCTTGCTCGATGGTGGCGAGTTCTTGTTCAAGTGAGCTGAGACGGACGTAGGGACCATGGACAGTTTCGAGCTTCTCCCTTTGGGTTTCATAATTTTTGAGTTGTTCTTCGGCTTTACCCTTCTTTGATGGGATACGTTCAAAGATGGTCGTAAGCTAGAAGCAAAAAAAAAAAAAAAAAAAAAGAGAGAGAGAGGGGTTAGCATGATAATAAAAAGGTCCTCTTTTCTTTATTATGCATTTACCGTTCCGATAAATTTTTCAAGTTCATTATCATCATCATAATCGCGAGAACAGAGTGGGCAGTAATGGCCCTTTTGGGCCTTTTCAATAAACTTTGAATAGAGCAGTTCAGCACCATCCACATTAGAGAGTTTGCTATATAATAAAGGAGGAAAAATACATCAGTACAAGAGGAAAGAGATATATTTATATATATTTCTTTTTTTTGTTTGTTTGTTTGTTTTCCTCTTACTTTCTGAGATGTTTAATCTGTTCATCAGTTTGGGCAATGGCTTCAGGCACCGGTTTATTTGGAGAGACCTCATCAATTAATTTCTTGATATCTAAAAACACAACAAAAAAGGATGATTTAGGACAAAGAAAAAAAAAAAAAAAAGAGTTTTATCCATACTTCATTACCTTTAATCTCATCCATCAACTTCTTTGATTTCTTAATAGACGAACTCTGAATCGCACCCGCCGTCGAAATTTGTTTCAATGCAGAGGTCTTTGCCTCCTCCAAGCGCTTCAAATCATCCTTTTTCTCCTTTATAAACTCACTCACACGACGATCAAAACTATCCAAATCTGGTACATAACCCAACAGTGCCGTTGCATCCTGATCACACTCGTCATAGAGTCGCTTGAGCATCTCTTCCTTTTCCTCTTTTTCACCACGCTTTAATGAGAGTCGGGTACGTGAATCACCCTGTCGGTTGAGTGCCATCGACTCTTCGTTGAGGGACTGGTTACTCTCTTCGTACTCTTGAATAAGCTGGTTTTTGGTGTCGATCTCTTCCTGGATCTGATCAAAGTTGGCTTCGCTCTTGATGGTCTCTAATCTGGACTCGGCGTCCTTGAGATTGGCAGTGACCTCATCGATGGTGGATTGGGAGATAGAGTCCTGAGCGATTTTTTGTTTCATGTTGTTGATTTGATGCTTTTCTTGGGTGATGGTGTTTTGAAGGTGTTTGAATGATTCTTTGGCACTGATGTATTTGTTTTTGAGCTTTTCGAGCTCTTCGCGCATCACACTTTGTTTCGTCAATGCCTCATTCTATATATACATGTCTCGATATATAAATATATCCTTTTTTTTCTTCCTTTTCTGCTCTCTTTTTTTACCTTGCTCTTTTCATTCTCCTTTTCCACTTTAGACAGATGTCTACTTAACATTTGTTTGGCCTTTTGGTTATCCTGTAAGGGCATATTCAATGACAATACCCCATTACCATCCTCAATGATACCAATACACTTTTGTTTGTTTCTCTCATTCTCCTCTGCCACTGCCTGAAGACGACCCAAATCCGTATGCAAGGAGGACAATGCCTGCTGTGATTTTTGTGTGTTTCGCTCAATTTGCTCCTTCTTGTCCAAGATGACCTGTTCTTCTTGAACTACCTGCTGTTCACGATCACGATGCTGACGTAAGAGATCCTTCAATTCAGCCATGGATTCGGAGCGTGGGGTGATGGTCTCTTGCAAATTTAAGAGCGTATTTTCCACATTCTCTTTTTGGTTCTCCAATCTCTGAATCTGTTCGGTGTTTGCATTAATCTGCTTGACCAGATCCTCTAATTTTTTCAATTTATCATCCACACTGGTGAGACGCGCCTCGGCACTCTCAATATCTGTGGTGCGTGTCTGTGCCTGTTCGTGAAGTTGTGTGATGTGGGCGCGCACGCGCTTGGCCTTTTCGGCATTGGCTTTAAGTGCTTCCAGTTTTGTATTGTTGATATTGAGCTTTTCACTCAGGGATTTGTTGGTGCTTTTAAGGTTTTCCAATGCCACTGCGTATCTGTTTTTATATATATGTGTTATATATTAATTGAGTGCTTCTTGGTTTTATCAGCTTGTGTTTACTTTTTGGAGGAAAAGATATCGTCAAATTTCTTCTTTAATACACTCGATTCCGATAGAGGCCAATTACTATCTTCTTGATGACAGAAGATCACATTATCGAGTACTGCCTTTGGGACACCCAAGTGGAATGGAATTTCCGAATCAAGATCAGCGCAGCGACTACTGATGCTACTGATCTACATCATTTTACGTATCTTAGTTTATCTCCTTTTTTTTTACATCATTCATTTTATCGCTTTATAGTCACCTCGCCTGTATTGGGATCCTCCTTTTTCAGCGAATTGTCTATGGCCTTTTGAGTTATGTTTGTCTTTTTTTGAGTGACTTGTAATGAGCGTGAGCAAACCAACTTGTGACCATTGATATTGCGAAACTTTAACTTGATTTGCGCTTTGACTTCAGTGCTACCAGCAATCTATAATAAAAAGCTGTGTCAAAGTATACTCAAAAAAAAAAAAAAAAAATGAAAACGGAAAAAATGTTGATGCTTTACCTTTGGATCATGAACAAATGCACCACCTCTGCTATTCGGTGGCAAGTCACCAGTACATGCATATTTCATACTTTCAATAATACTCTATATTGTTAAATGTTGTCAAATTATGCAATGATAGAAAAAAAAAAAAAAAACTGCGCAATTATTTACGGTTTTGCCAGAACCATTAGGACCAACAATGACAGTAACAGGTGAAAAGAACTTTAAGTAACTGGGTTCGTCTGGACTGAATGAGCGCACTCCCAAGAGTGCAATTCCTTCAATGTAAGACATTTTATTATTATTATTATTAAAAAAGAAAGGAAGAAGAATAAATAAAAAATTATTTTTTAAACTTATTTACAAAAAAAAAATTATAATTAAAAGTACGTCTTTTTTTTATACACGATAATGCCATAATATATATATAAAGCCACCTCAAGTATAAATGACGCTATTAAACACCAACTTTTCAATGGCCTCTGCCTGAATATGTACATAACCATAGGGTATATCAGATCTCCAAAACTGTCGCTGACGATAGGTACCACGCACCGCCTGGTCCTCAAGAAGCTCCCATGCCTTCTCTGTCATTGAATAACACCTTATCTCCCGAGTCTCCTCTACAGAAAGTCTTCGAAGAGATCGGACATGTTTGGCTGCACTGTGCATCCGGCTATAGAGATGGTAATAACGACACTGACTCTCCGGTAGTTCCAGGGCAAGGATGGCAGCGTCAATGCTGCATTTTTCAAAGAAGGCACTGGGACGGAGACTGATATGATCGATGGTGCATGTCTCAAGACGGGCGTGGGGCAAGGCGATACGCATCTGGTGGTTGAGTGCATCTTTTTCCTTGACACAGTGATCCAGGACAAGGTGCTTTAGATCGGGACAGCGCTCAGAGACGACCTCGAATGCATCGGTGGAGAAGTGGACCTTTTTCAATATCAGGTTTTTCAGATTTGATGCTGATGGACGACGCGTGCCATGGCTAGTAGTGCCTTTACGGGTCATGCGTGCTGTTGTTAATTTCAGTGTCGTGAGTCGAGGACAGAAATCCAGGATGGTGTCCATCTCACACCCGTAACTCCAAGCATATGCAAATGTCCCGCAGATCAGTTCCAATTCAGAGACGTTAGCGCACTGCGACAGGGGCGATACGATACTCTCGATGGATCGGATATCTCGCCACAATTGGATTCGCAAGGTATGGAGATGTTGGCTGGTGCATCGCATCATGGCATCGAACGATTCCTTGTTGCTGTTCATGGCAGAGGAAACGGTGCAGTCAATGGTGTTGAGCGACATGCCGTTTTTGTGGAGGGTATCAAAAAAGAGGCGATCGGCTGCACGGACCACGCTTCCTACATCGCCCACACGGATGTGCTTGAGCTGACGGTAGTTTTTACCAATCTTGAGTATCCCATTCTTGACGGTAGTGTAATCGGTCTGTTTCATGGTCTGTTTGTAGGTAGGGTGCCAAATGGCGTCAAGGATCAAGGTGACAAGGTTGGGGTAGGCAGCAGCGATAAAGGTGAGCCAATTGGCATCCGATAGGAGACTTGCATCTTGCACAGTGAAGTTCTCAATCAGGGGATAAGTAGTTTCACACATAGAAGCAGTATCGATACGTGTGAGAGCCACCTGTGAAAGTGTGATGTGTTTGAGCTCGGGTAGAGCAGCATGTATCTGGTTGATATCTGTCAGGGAGAATGAGTGGCGTTGAAGTAAAGCGGGGTTCATACTAGCCTTATCACGGCCAATAATAAAGAGTGAATTTAGGTGAGGTGTATATTTTAGAATTGCATGAATTTCTTGTAGCAATTCGGGTGTGAGAGTAAGTGATTGTAAATTGGCACCATGATGCTCCAGTAGACTGATCGATTGGTCCTTTAAAAGAAGGGGTGGTAATTCGATCAATCGATCCCAGGTGAATTGTTGCTTCTTTCTTTGGTATTTCCAGATACGAGGATGGAAATAGAGTCGTTCGATATTAGGTAAAAAGTGAGGTAACTGATCAAGTTCATCTCGTGAGATGCCGACATTGTCTTTGAATTCAAGTTGCTTTACATATTTAGTGTAGTTTTGGATATACTTTTGAAACTGCTGGTACTGTTTTCTGTTCTTTATGCAAATATGATGGTAGAGGATAGGCCGAAATGCTTGAAGCCATGAGCGTGATACGAAAAGACACTGATGACGGTCTGTCTCGGATGCAACACAAGTTGCAATGAGTGAGAGTATTTCTTGAGGTAGATTTGATATCATGGTGTGGGATATATAGTTGTTAATTAAATAGTGTTTAAAAATAGAAAGAGAAGGATAGAAAAATGGTGTGGGGTTAAAACAGCATCTTATTTATATATAAAATAGAGAAGAGCGCCATCATTTAAATCCCGCTTTTCGTTTGGTGAAAAAAAAAATAGAAAAAACAGAATAATTCCATAAAAAGGCACTTTTTTTTTTGTAAATGAAACAGAATGATGCCCTTGTTTTTCTATTTTATTCTTGTTCCTAATAAGAGCAATAAGTTTGTATACATAAAATGACCATGGAACTGTATAGATAGGCAGGTTGTCTATATTGATATCAATAATAAAACATTCAATGCAAGTTAATAATTATAATAAAAACCCTATTTTTAGGCTTCTTTTTTA
>MU622277.1:7224-120923 GCA_025399235.1 Backusella circina FSU 941
AACTTGGCCATTTCTTCTTGCACTAAAGAATATAACATTATTGTAAGAAAAGGAATCTTAATCATAGTCATGATTCAAATACAATAATCCATTTTATCAAGTATTTACCATGTGAAACAGATTCAATCTCAGTTGTTTGTCTATCTGCATCTTCTACAGTATGTCTACCTTTGCTGTCAATAAGGTGTGATGCAAACAGAGTATTAACAAGTGTTGATTTTCCTAAACCAGTTTGTCCTATTTTTTTTTAAAAAAAAAACGTTTATTATTCAACATATCTACACAAATGTATACGTTGATTATTTTTTTCTTTATAAAAGTAATATCTACCAACAACCATAATATTGAATTGAAAACCTCTCTTTATTGACTTCTTTTCAATTTGTCGGGTGATAGTATCGAAACCGACATAGGCGTTTAGGGGGGTGGGCTAATAAAAATAGAGTTCAGCCTTAAACTCAAAAACATGAGTAGATAAAAAAAAAAAGAGTTGGTTTATATTTACTTCAGTACTTGTCATGTTGATCTGATGAAGAAGTAAAAGGAAAACAAGAAAAAGAAAAAATAAACGAAAATAAACGAAAAAAGGTTTGGCATATTAAAAAAAAAGTATCACGTGTTCCTTTCAAAAACATGGTTGATTTATGAGATGGTCTTCATGGGGCCTTTTCCCTATTTCCTCTCTCTCTCTCTCTCTCTCTCTCTCTCTCTCTCTTCTTCTTCTTCTTCTTCTCTCTCTTTTTTCTCTTATTATTTATATAGATAAGCTCCCCTCTTTTCTAAAGAAATAAAAAATGGAAGCTGAGCTTACAACAAACTCCCAACAAGTGCCCTCTTGGCTTGAAAAGTCACCAGCTGACCTTAAAAACATACCAAGAAACCTTTCTTCACAAATGACAACAAGTTCATTCGATACTGACTTTACTAGTACTACAAACGATATGGAATCCATAATTACATCCCAACAGCACTTTGATGATAGAGCAATCCAATTCCAATATGAACAGCAACCAGAGAAAATACCCGATATATTCGTAGAGATGGAAAAGTGGTTTGCTTTGACTGACAGGTACGGCTTTTTGTACTAATGATGAAGAGGTAATAATATTTATTTTAGATATGGGTTTTTAGAAAACGGAGTGTTCCAGTCGGATTCAAAGTAAGTGGTTTACACATGCTATTTTGTTTTGTTAAATAAACTCTCCTTAGATTGAAAGAAAAAGAAATTGAGAGATCAACGAAATGGGCAAATATGTCAAAATCAACTGTTATTAATAATGAGAATTTATATCATTTTGCTTTGACAGAAAAGGTAGTTATTTTGTTGAAAATCAAATATAATAAAACTAAAATACAGCATAAAGTTTAAAAAAAGAGTGTTTAAAGGCGTACCTGATTGTTGGAGAAGAGAAGCATGGTAAAATAACAAAAAGAGGGAGAGAAAGAGGAGAATATGTTTTTTTATTATTATTATTGTTATTATTAGGTATTTTCTGATTACAGATTGTCTTCAAGAAACTACAAGAGATTTAGATATACAACAAATGTATCATGTAAGTATATGAAATAAGATCTACATTTGATAAACTTGATTTTAATAACAATAACAAATGTAGAGATTACTAAAGAAAGGGTCAGAACATGAACATCAAATTGACTTGGATATTCCAAGAACATTACGAGGCCACATCATGTTTAAACAGCGTTACGGATCAGGGTAAAAAAAAAAAAAAAAAAAAAGCAGGAGAGATTATATATGATGTTAATGTAAGAAAGCTAGGCAGCGATCACTTTTTAACGTTCTTCGAGCTTTTTCAAACTATGACATGGAGGTAGGATATTGTCAAGGTATGACAAATGTTGCTGCTACTATCTTGATGTATTGTGAAGAAGAGGTAAAAATAAATACAATCTATCCCCGATATGGCATCTTATGATGCAAGTATTAACAACGAATATATATAGAAAGCCTTTGCTGTAATGGTTCATATGTTTTTACGTGATAATTTACGCAACTTGTATATACCTGGTTTTCCTACTTTGATGGAAAGTTTTTTTATTCAAGAGTCTCTTTTAATGAAATACTTACCGAAAGTGTCTCGCCATTTAGTAAGTATAGGGTCTTTTTTTATTCTCAAATGTTTTAGACTAGAAGAAACGAACTGATTTATATAATATCCAAGACGAGTTTAGGGCTTCCAAGTGATGCTTATTCTACCAGATGGTACATTACGCTTTTTACAGGTGGCGTCGTTCAGTATGATACACAACTAAGGATTTGGGATATTTATTTTCTACATGGATATGATATCTTTTTCTTCATTGTTATTGTGTTATTTCATATACACCAAAGTAAGACTTTATAGTGATAATATGGTCTTGAATCGCTTTTTAATCAAACATTCTCTCTTTCTTTCTTTGTAGAAAAAATACTAGAATCTGATTTGGATCATTGTATGGAAATTTTAGGCTCAACCTTATCCGTACCTGACAATAACAAATTCATGAAAAGCGTCGAGAAACTCTATTTAAAAAATGTACGAAGTGATACAATTGCAACCCTGAGAAGAGAATATCAGACCAAGGTTTAATAAAAGTAAGATAAAGCAATACATCTTCCTAGTTGATCTATAATCTCGCTTTCTCTCACTCTGATAGTCATTCGTTATCAAACATCCTCTGATTTACTCATAAAATACCTTATTATTTTTTAATAAAAAGTTTATTTAAATGTACAAACTTACATGCATGACGTTTATGCACTTGGAATTAATAAATAACAAATTAAGACTCTCTCTTACTAAATATAATAAACACGGCAAAATAGATCCGTTTTAAGTTTAAAAATTATCATAATATGACTAATCGTATAACTATTCTTAAAAAGAAACTTTAAACGCATTGTTTGTCTTTCACCCCTTTCAAGAAATTTCTATATTTTAATTTTTATTTTTTCTCAACACGTTTTTTTGTCCTTTTAAGATAAAAGGAGAGATGCAAGGCTACTGTCTAATTTATCTTTATTTGTTTGATTGTCTTTTTAATTATATCTTTATTTGACAAGTGCAGTAAAAAAAAAAAGCACAAACTTTTCATCTGTCGTTCGGAAGATTTACATACATCACACTTCTCCCATCCCCTAGCTCATTTTACCTCGTTCATGGTCTTTCTCTTATTATTTCATTTACATTATAAAATATCTAGTATTTCCTTATTATTTTTTATTGCTATTTAATATCATTTATTTATGACATTTTACTTTCTTTATACGCTATAATTAATATTAGCTTGGAGTATTAAATTAGTAAACAATGGAATGTTTTCCCAAAAGCACTGACGTTAATTATATTTAGGAGTATAACTTTATGCTACATTCAAAGGTTAACACCGACTTTTTTGAAGGAGTATGTGAGTGTCTTCTTTTACAGTGTAACTATCCCCCAAAATCAGATACTTCACTCTTTTCTACTCCCTAATTGTGTGCAATTACCCTACTCCCTATGGAAATTCTCTTTTTTTAATGAAGTGATTTTAAAGTTAGTTCTTAGTATTGAATATTCTCAAAGCGATAGTTATATCGAATCTAATAGTATGCTTAGATATATACTGTGTACAGTTCTTTATAGTTACTAAAGGGTGTGTTATCAATGCAATGAAAGTACATATATAAGTCGATTTTACTAACGTACAACAATAAAGTAATAAAAAGATAACTCATCCTTACACACATGCTCGGGAGGCTCACTATCCGCTAATATAATTATATTTAAAATACATATTTTATCATGTAAACATACTCTAAGTATCATAAAAAATAAATAAAAGAAATGATAGTAAAAGAGAATGATATATAATTTGGAAGAAATGATGGCAATTTTTTTTTTTTTTTTAATTCACAGACACTTTTACATTTAAGAAATGAAAAAGAAGACTTTGCCCCCCCCCCTCCTGAACTAAAGATACCAGGAAAATAACGCTTTTTGATGTTAGGCAAGAGCTTTTTTTTTTTGAAAGAGGAGATGAAGCTTCTATTTTTCAGTGTTTTTTTTTATTTCTGTGTGCATTATTATATGAACTTATACTTTGGGAGTCATCCCAAGGAGAAAATCAAAAAGGAGCGAAGGAGAAAGAGGAGACGGGAGAAAACACCATACCTGGTCAGACCGTTTTTCTCAATTACCTTTTTATTTCTAAATCTGTCAGTCTTATATAAATAGACTGAATCGATTATTATTGTTGATTTGTTTTATTCTTTATCACATATATCTCATTGACTTTCTTTGAATTTCTCTAAAGAGATATAATACATTTCAGAACATATATAATAATAATATTAATAATAAACAATCTTTACTTTGTATATAAAAGAAACTTAAAATGGAAATTTCTGAGATTATTCATGAAAAGCAGCTTCCAGGTGGTAACAAACCATTTTCTTGTCATTTTAAAGGCTGCGCTAAAACATTCGGTAATATGATTTTCTATATACACAATGATACCACTTTTGCTAAACAATACATATAGACAGAAGATCTGATTTGGTCAGACATTCACGCATACACACAAACGAAAGACCGTTTACATGCGACAAGGTCGGTTGCGGTAAAAGTTTTATTCAGGTAAATAAAGAAAATGATTCATTTACATGAAATTTATATATAAATCTCACACAAATCAAATTAAAATAGCGTTCCGCTCTTACTGTCCATATGCGTACCCACTCTGGAGAACGACCTCACGCTTGTGAACATCCTGAATGCAATAAACGTTTTAGTGACAGCAGTTCTTTAGCTAGACATCGGCGTATTCATACCGGAAAGAGACCTTACAAGTGCCCTTTGAATGAATGTGGAAAAAGCTTTGTTCGCAAGACGATGCTAACCAAGCACATAAAGTTGGATCATAGCCATAACGGAAAAAAATCTGCAGTTAAATGGAAACCATTTTTGGAGGAAAGATTAAATCATATGGAGAAAATCAAGCAGCAGCATCAGCAGGAAAATCTATGGTGGATACCACAGGGGATGAATGAATGTCAATGCCTCACTTGCATCCATCAGCAATCACATGAAATATACTCTAGTCCTATCAGTAGCTCCTCTTCTTCTTCTCCGTCTTTATCATCTGCATCTTCTGATCGTAGAAGTAGCAGTAGCAGCTCTAGTTTTATGGAAAGATCTATGCCTTCTACTACTATGTGGCCTTCTCCACCTATGATTAATCCTAGTCATATATTAGAGCCTCCTCCTGGTTCATTCTTCAAAATGGATCATGGGTCTTCTTATTCTGACATGCATAGATCATTTATCGAAGATAGATACTCTGAAAAGAACAATGAAAGAAACCTGACTATCAATACCAGACGTGATAGTGGTGTCTTTTTGTTGAATTAACCCCCCTTGGTTGCCAAAAAAAATAATGGCAGTAAGAAAAAGAACGAAAAAAAAAAAAAAAAAACCCTCATATATATCAAATAAGTTTTTACATCCATCCATCCATCCATCCATCCATCGACTGTCTTTTATTCATCCTATCCTTCCCTTATTATCATCTTTTACTATATTGATATGCCTCTTCATTGATATGTTTACTCTCATTTGTTTCATTATACTATCCCTCTTTGATCATCATTTGTTAATTATATATATATATTATCATCCTCATTATTATTATTATACCTCAAAACTACTTTTTTAACTATACTATTAAAAAAACATGTCCCATTATTATTATTACTATAAAAGATTTTTATTGATTGTTCCTTGCTATTACGAGTCTATTTAATTAAAGAAAACAAGCTAGGACACATAAAGCAATAGAAGCTTAACAATGAATTTGTTTATTTACAATCTATTTGTACAAAAATAATTTCCAAATAGGAAAAACCACCACACACACACACATACACACAAACATATTTCTCAACACACAAAACATATGTTTTTATTATTTGTTATGTGTTAATTTTTGACGCACCGCTGGTAACAAGTACGTATACAATGAGCCAAATGTACGGAAATTATGGTCAACCACACGATCCAACTTTTTCCTCAAAGCATCAATTTCATGCTCGAGCCCCACGATCGCATGATAGGCATTACCCAGCAGCAGACACGAGCGTACCCGTTCATACATGATCTTATATATCTCTGAGTTATTGCGAAGATTACTATCCATCCAGTTGGACCAGTACTGCGCTTCATCCTTGCTGGCGTGCAGCGCCAGATGAAAATACGACACGGATTCATTGGCGAGCGAGGCATCGTTGAGGATCTTGGCATAGGTGTGCTTGAGCTTCTCAAATTCAGACCTTTTTGCTTTTTTTCCAGCAATGAGGCGATAGGGTATCATGAGTAACCCAATAACGATAATGTTTTGGAATTCATGGCGCATTTGATTTGTCAACCATTTTTCGTCATAAAAAAAAGTGATGGGGAAGGGAATGATGGGGAGGTTGAAAACGGAAACGGTGTCTTTGTCTTCAGTAACCAGATTAAGAACACCTATATATACATAAGATAAATATTTTCATTATTCTTCTGTGTTTACGTTATTTACAAAATAGTATTTTATTTTATTTTATTTTTTTTTACCTGAACGAAACACCTGCATAAACTTTGTATCTGATGGTAACTTATTCCAGCTGCCAGAAAGCCAATTCGTAATAGACGATAACTCAATCTCCTGTTGACTCAGTTGCCTGATAAATAACTCCCATTCCAGCTCTGCGCTGGTTTCAATCAGGTAGGGCTTGTAGTAGTGCAAGGAACGGTTCGCGCACTCCAATTTGATAGCCTCCAATGTGAGAAAGACGTGTTCCAGCGCCCTTGCATACTGCATGTCCCTCACAAGGACTTGAATGGCGTGTGCCTTCTTTGGTGCAATGCTCTGAAAGATACAGTCTAAAAAGTTGAATTTGAAAGTAAAATCGAGTGTCCCCTGCTGTAATTCGGCGGCAATGAGATCAGGGTTGAAAACGGTCAGTATGGAGAACTCGGATACCTGACTGGGCCAGCGCCAGGCCAGGCTTGATAGGGAAGGGATGGCGTAGGGAAAGGGGGAAATAAGCGAAACCAGAATAATAGCCAATTCCGAGATGAGGGCTTTTATAATGGTGATGAGCTCTGTGAAAAGTGAGGAGGTCAGCGACTTGGTCAAGTAGGCCTGTATAAGCTGATCGAGATGATTCCAATAAAGATCGGCCTGCATCCTTTTCTCCTTGGAGAGATTAGGTCTGAACTTTAGGTGAGGATCCATCATGAGATCATGTCGGATCTGAATGCTTTTGAAGAGTTGGTGTGTGGAGAGTTCAGATAATGTCTTTGCTGTAATTGGAGGATGACTTGGAATATTTGTTATTGTTGTTATTGTTGATTGTTGTTGCTGAATCAAATTTATCTGATCTGATGATCTTCTCCTCGGCTTTTTACCTTGGTAGAGCCAGGCAATTTTAACCGCGTTTATAAATGCAAGCCGATTCTGAGGGGGATGCTGTGGTGTATTTTGATCGAGTGAATTTTTTGTTGAGGTATGATACAGTCTTTTTCTTTTGGTTAGGAATGTCGCTTTTTTACTATTTGGCCTTGGAGTATTCGGATAGTCTTCGTGAAATGTAGTGTTTTTATTGTTGTTGTTATTGGCTGTCTGTTGTGAGGAAGTGGTTTGTGGTGTTGACTGAGTGGATTCTTCAAAATCTGAGTGAGATAAAAGAACAAGGTCGGGGGAATCTTGACTGTGTGTTTGAACCGAATTCTCATCCATCATAGTCTGTTTTTTATTATGAATAATAAGAAAAAAAAAGAAGGGAAATAAAAGAAGAAGAGGGAGAAAAGGAAAAAAGAAAAGAGAAAGAGAAAGCAATCAGTAACCTTCACTAATATAATACTTTAATAAATATACGCTTTAAATGTTTATTCCATCCATTCGTCTTTCTTGATTTACGCTAAACTTTACCTTGTTTTTTAAACGATGTTAATTGTTTTTTATGAGTTTTAATTAAGCGAAAACAATGAAGACAATGATTTCTAAAAATATTGTATTTTTTAATAATAAAAGAAAGAAAAGAGATGAATTAAAATAGCTTTATTGATGAAAATCACTTGTAGTAGTATCATCATTATTAATCGATGCTGATAAAATGGCGAAACATCTATTAAAAAAAATGGCAGAAAGAATTTGTTTCAATGGCCCGGTAAATAAGCTTTTTATTTTTTATTTTCATTGTTTTGTTAATCGTATTTCCGAGAATGATTTTTTTCCCCAAATAACGATATTTTTTGCTTGATAATAAAACTGTTATATTAATAAAAAAAAAATATACCTTTGTTATTATTTAAAATGGATCAAGGTGAGATTATATGAAAAAAAAAAAAAGCTCCCCGATGAAATGAAAATAAATACGAGTTACAACTTATTCCGCGTCCATTGTCAAAACGATTTATAAAGTAGATTGCTCTTCTTTTTTTTATGTTTGTTTTTTTTTTTAAAAAAAAAAAAGTTTTATTTGTTTTTTAACTTCCATTTTTACACATCAAAACCGATCAAAGACATGGGGACTTTGGCAGAAAAATACTCTCTTGCCTGGCTTCAAATTGCGACCATCACCCTATTGACAATCATCGGCAGCCTAGTCAATTTACTTGACCGTTTCCAAAAGCAAATGACTCAGTCAAGAGCCCGAGTTGAAACTGTTTGCGATGCTATACGGACAACTTCCGAGCAGATATATCAAGGCCCACAGTTGCTGGTAAATGCGAGCCTAAAATCAATCTATACCGCAAAGGAAAATATACTACGGGCCATTCACAGTGGGATTATGATGCTGCAAAAGGTCATTGTGTGGCTCATTCAGACATACAAGTCAACCTATCGCTGCCTTTTATTGTTTGTTATCAATTCAGTCATGTCCATCCTAAAATTTGTTTTGGGCCCACTTCAAAAGGCAGCAGAAAGTATCGCCTCATTGGTAACGGGAGGTCCATCTGGACAATTAGGTGATTGGACACAAATTCTATCCGGTATTCAGGCTAAAATTGATCAATGGTTTAAATTGGACGATCAGTTTGTGGAAGGGATTGTAGGTAAACCGTTTGAGGCGCTCTCTGGACAGCTCAATGCCACTCTAGGGGAATGGAAACCTTCTCTATTTCAGCAGGAAAGGCTGTCCTCCATGCCAACTTTTGAATGCAATCCTCAAGCCATCACGCATGCATTAGATACGATAGAGACGTCTACTAGAGGTATCATTATGACGGTGATAGAGGTGCTCGTCGCTTTAATCGTCGTCTTTACTCTTGTCAATATCCTTTACATTCGTTTCCGGCATAGGTTTTCCAAAGAAAGCCTCGGAGGCAAGGAAGAGGGTAAGTCATCTCTTGAAGAGTATATCTGGGCCAACTATGAGTCAAGTTGGATCCCTTGGGAAAAACGACATGGTTTCTTTTACCGTCTCGTTCGTTATATGAGTCACCCCATGGTGGTCTATTGTCTCCTCACAGGTGTATACGGCTTGGCGATCACAATGGCAACACAATGGCTTATGGAGCAAAAGACAATGGGGCTCTACTCGGATTTTGACCATCAGGTGGACCTGTGGACGATAGCGACAACCACACAATGGAAACTACACGCATTGGATCAATTCCAAGCCGCCAATCAATGGATTGGTGAGACTGAGGCTGACCTCAACCACATAGCATTTGGTGTGGTAAAATCAACCGTATTTACATTGAATGATACATTATCTGCTGTGGTCAATCAAATTCAGTCAAGCATTGATCATGTACTAGGAGGCACAATTTTTGAAACGCCTGCAAAGGATGTCATTCAGTGTTTGCTACTGACAAAGATTGAAAATATTGAAAGTGGATTGACGTGGATAGTAAGTTTGTTTGTTGTTTTTTTTAAAAAAAAAAATAAATAAATATTATTTTTAATATGCACTACTGACTATGCTTATTTTATAGTATGATCATGCCTATGTAAATCTCACAAGAATCGATCTACCCTTCCTGCAAACCAACATTTTTGAACCAAGGATAAAAACAAACATCCAAAAACACCTTGAATTCCAAAACTCCCCAATATCATTAGATCATTTACAAACATTTTATTACTTATTATTAAGTCTATGGACACTATGTTTATTGATTGGCATATGCTTTCAATGTTATTATATTTTCTATACAAAAAGAAAAAATGTGATCAAGTAAAAAAAAAAAAACCTCGTCTTTCTGGCCTACTTTAATTTTTGCTCTCTTAAAAAGAGCCACTCAAGTTCCAATGTCTCTCTCCATAAACTACTATGTTTACCAAATGACACTGCAATGGTCTCTTTGGATAACAAGATCCATCTTCTTACACCTCTTTCATATACCTTTTCTAGTCTCTGTCCATCATTTAACAATTCTGATTGGATGATGGAATTCCAACACGCCTTTGCAAGAATCAAAAAGTGTTGTGCCAGCATGGGATGATAGGGTGGATAGATCAAGCAGTATTGGATCAGTACGTACATACCAAGCTTGACTGCGTTTCTCCAGTGACCATCACCCATCTCATCATAGAAGAGGCGGGGACAGGGTGAGAGTGTGCTGAGACGGGAGGGGATGATGACATTTTCCGGGTCCGTTGGATACTCTAGCATCTCCTTCATGGCCGTTTCCAGTATTAAATCATAGGTAGGTTGCACAGCAGGTCGAGCCAAGGAGGGTAACGGATCATCAAAGCTGGAAAGTGCATTGGCCTGCGAAGAAGTAGCTGTGTGAAGCGCATGGTTCTCGCATGTCACCAGATAGGGCGCGAACAGTTGAATAAAGTAATGCGTATAATTGGCAATGGTGAGTGGACTTGTTTTATCAGGGTAGCTATCATTGTTACGATCATAGAGTCTACACATTTCAAGCAAATCCCATTCCTCCACCTCCTTTAATAATCTCGTTCTTTGGTCATCCTTCTTCTCGGATGATAATAACTGTTGAGCCCTGCTACTCCATGTCACACCTTCTTCTTCTCCCAGTAGTGTATCAATCATGGTGAGATAACTACCCGTGCATCTCTTGCACTTACACTTGAAAAAGTACTTTTCGTTCAATGTACTCTGGCGTTCCTGCAAGGCATGTGCCGCATCCACATACGAAATAGTGATCTCTGTACCGGACTCGATATTTTCAATGGCATGAATCTCAGCCAAGGCACCATCAAACATAACAACCGCATTGGGTCTACATGAATGGTTGAAGAGAGAGGCGATAGGGTAGGTGCCCTCTCCGATCGCAAACATCTCCTTGTCGTCAATAGAGAAGTTGTTTGATTTGAATACCGTAAGATAATGAACGAGTTCTTTGCTTGTAAGGCCTGTTTGCTGGATATACTCTTTCTTTAGTGCCTCGGCTGCGATGCTCTCGAATTTTTGTTGAACGCGTGGGGGCTGTGTGTGGCCCATTAGACTAAAGAAGGCATCCATGGTGACATTGACAGTTTCTTCATTACCGCTCTCTGGGTCTCCTTTTCCCTGTTGTTTTTCCATTCTCTTATTGTGTCTTCCGACATTTAAAGCAACACGTTCAAGCATCTCTAAATCCATAGTGTCTGCTGTATCGTTTGTCCCTTTTGGTGGGGATGTGGGCGGTGTGGCTGTAGATGAGGTGCACACATACTGATGGTAACTAAGCCATGCGTTTTGAAAACATCCCATATCGCAAAAGTAACTCTTTTTACACCGAGAACAGCGCTGGAGGTTTGGCTGTTTTCGAAAACAATAGTTGCAGCACTCGGTTGTTGAAGAGGGCAAGGTGACTGTGCCTAAGGGCTGTGAGGTGACAATGATGGTACCTCGCTCCATTTTGGTACTGGCATGAACACTGCGGCCCTTAATGGCATCACCAGAATCTACAACTGTTAGATTATGGTGCTCCAAGTATTTTTCCATAATAAATGTATTTTAAGAAAACTGACTTTATTATTTTTATCGCTCTTTTTTTTTTCCTCTCCATCAATTTTGTTTACAAATATTTTTTTTTTTTTGTTCTGGCCATCTCGAATGTGATTGGTCATTGTCTTTGTACAACGTTGAAAATAGGCACCACTAAATTAGACTTTGACCAAAAATATAACAATATCGTTGTGCAGCTTTTCTTTTTCTTTCTTTCTTTCTTTATTTTGGTTAAAAACAAGCAGAATACATAACTCTTTTCTTTTTCTTTACATATTACTCATTCATTATCTATTTATTTACATGCTTATATATACTATCTTAATTACAACATTTTATATCACTTGCACTTTGGCACTGCCACACAAATTAAATAAAAGACAAGGTTAGCTTTCATTTCATTTATATATTGGGAAAGAGAGAAACTAAGCATAAAATATAAAAACAAATATAAAGTTGTGACTCCATTGGCATGTGGAAACGAGCCAAATACAGTTTCAATATGCTCACCTTCCGAGTCTTCAACCTGGTATAATAACACAAATCAAGAATTCACTTGGAAATACAAGTAAGAAATCTCTCTCGCCACCAACCAAAAAAAAAAAAAGGATACTAAACCATTGTTTTCATTATTTAGTAATCCAAAATTCGATCAATATGTAAAATAACAGCTTTTTATATAATCAAGTAGAATGTAATAATAATAATAATATCTTGTTATTTTAGAGCACCGTTGATTTATATGTACTGAAAAAGAATGAATCGGGTGACTACACTCCCCAGAAAACGTGGACCGGTTTACAAACATCCGTTGGTGTCTCTGTGCAACTAGTAGATGATAGTTGGTTCCCTTCATCCATTCCGGATAACTCACCCAATATTACTTGGACAATGTACGCCTATGTTGTAGGTGCTGGTTATGATATTCAATCGGATTTGGACAAAATATCAACTTCGCACAATTATTTTCCTGCACCACAGTCATTTACATTGATACGTAAAGTATTTTTTTTTCTTAAAAAAAAAAAGGGGGGGATGGGAAACATTTCATAAAAAAAAAATTAATAAAATATCTCCTCTTAGAAAATGCTCGTAATACCACCACCACAAAAACACAAGACGGCCCACCCGCTGGAGCAACATCATCATCAGCAGCAACATCCACAGCATTGGCTGGTACCAATGCATCCAATCATTTCCCAAACTGGGCCATTGCTGTCATTTGCATTGCAGGTGTCCTGGTGATTGCCGCTGCTGCGGGCCTGATCTGGGTTAAAACAAGACAGAAAAACAAAAAGGCAGAAAAAATACAAATAGACCAACACCCACCGGATGAAAAACAACACCCGATGGTACTTGCTAACAATAATACAAAGGCAGACCTCTCCTCTATCCACTCGTCTACACCCATGATTGCATCACAACAACAAGCTGCAGGTATCGAGGACGTGTCAACAATTACGGATAGATCAGCTCTCGGTATCAATAATAGAATCAATCAATCCAGCGGTGTACTTTCATCTACGGATGCACTTTTGATTGCAGATACATTTAGACATCTTATGCGAAGACCAGAGTGGAATGAAGATGAGGATGATGACCGGTCATTGAAAAGGGAGGGAACACATTCGGAATCGCTAGAAACTCATCAATAATAAAAAAAAAAAGTGTCTTTTTTTTTTTTATTTTACAACTCCTTTTAGTGTGCAACCACCAACGAGTACCTACTTTAAAAGGTAATTTTTGGTACTCCCTCAGGTTTTTTCACGCTCTTTTTTTATACCCAACAGAAAACAACGCTTATTTAAATTTAGCACAAAATGTGTATATATATATCTTTTTTTTTTTTTTTTTTTTATAAATATCAAGAACAGATAGATTCTAGAATTCGAATAAAAATGAATAAAAAAAGAAAAGAAAATAATGCACTTGTATTTTTCATCACAACCACATAGATGTGTTCATTTTTTAGAAAAAAATAATGGCTGCATGGAATCATTTTGTTTAGTGACATATTGAAAACGACTCTTTCACTTCGGAGTGAGCATTTTATATATTATATATTAAAAACATATACTTCTAGAACGTTGCTTTCATAACGAAAGAACCTTTCTTTATGCTTCCAGCATTACCAATGAAGTATGTATAAATGCTCATATATAATAAATAGAAGACCAAGTTTATATATATATATATATATCTCGTACCTGAACTAACTTTTTAAATAAAAAACACTTGGCTTGCTTTGCAACCCTTTTCTAAAAACTCGGAATTTGAGTATAAACTCGCGTCATTATTTTTAACAAAGCCTGGAAACTTTTTTTTTTGACGCGAATCTCGTTTTTTTTTCTATAACAAAAGCGAGAGTTTTTACAAGCAGACACTTTTTGCGCAAAGATAAGAAATAGTCACTTAGTGATGTTAGTGGGCCCCAAGTCTCAGTCTATTGTGCTATGACGAAGATATAAAAATAGTCTGGAGATCTTGTAAAAACACTTTTATATCTCTACTTTTAAAAAAAGGGCCCCCACACAAAGTATATATATATTTATAAAACTCAGAAAAGTTTAAAGCACCGTTTTTATATATATATATATTTATACTAGATGATGGATCGAGACACTTTCTCTTTTATTATTCCAATATTAAATGAATTAAAAACCAGTTTGACACTTTTCAAAAGGAATCTCCTAATAAATAAAATAAATAAAAACCTGTTCCATGAAATCGGGACCTTAATAAAAAAAGGGTTGCCATGACAAAACGTAAAATCCAGTCGCCATAGTAACTAGAATAAGGATAAAACAAGAACTCGTGATGTTTTATATTTTTTGCATGGAAATTGATTTTGACAGCTGTAATATTAACCAAGAATACAATAAGCAAAAAAAAAAAAAAAAGATCTTATTGGACTATATTTTTTTCTTCAAATAAGACTGATATACTCTATTTTTTCTTTTGATAATAATATATCACTTATTATAGATATATATCAATAAGAATGGCTTTTACTTTAAGCGTTTTTGGTATGACAAAAGTTGTAAGAAAAAAAAAAAGTTAAAATTCGGTGGGAAAATTCAAAGAAATAAAGATATATTCTATTTACCTGCAACCACAAAAAAAAAAAAGTAAATAAATATGTAAATAAAAATGTAAAATAAACAACACAATTCAAAGCAAAACAAGTCATGGGAACAAAGCACACAATAATAATACAAGAAATGTGTGCCTGACATTGCCTTGTGCTGCTTCCACGACGTCATACAAGCGGTCACAGGCAAAAGTGAACATCCACTCTGGTCACCCTTTTTTTTTTATTTCTCTCTTTCTCTTCATATTAGATAATAAAGTAGGAGGTTCTTTCTTTTTTTTTTTTCCACTCTTTTCCAACAACAAAAAAAGTAATATTATCACTATAAAAAAAAAGAAGAACAGGGTGCTCTTTTTTTATATATATATACATATACACACAACATAGAAAACAAAATGACAGACACAAAAGCCAGTCGAAAACCCAAAGACACCCCGCGTCGTTTAGAAAGCCGCATCACTACCGCACGAGACACCGCCACCAACGCCGTTCACTCTGCTCGAGAATGGCTCACACCCAATGTCGAATGGCCTTCCCTCAGTAACCTCGAATCACTCTCCACCGTCATGTTTAGTCCACTCGCAGCACACCCCGTCTATCGCTCTGAATCCATGATGAGAGCACTGAAATTAATGCAGCAGCATCAACATCAACGACCCTCATCATCCTCATCCTCATCCTCATCCTCCACAGATCTTGTATTGCATGGGAATCAGTATGCCTGGCCGTCGAGTACGGTGTTGCTTCAGGCTGATATACCCGAGACCACCTCTGCGGTTTCATTGTTTCAAGGATTTGCGGCCACCTATCCCTCGTTAGCGAGATCACCCAAGAGGTCCCGACAGAGAAGAAAGAGGACATCAAATACACCTCCAAATGAATCAGATAGAGGTAACAATATAAGAAAAAAAGAGTTTTTTGTTGGTAGATTTTGTTCATTTTTACATTCTCATTATTTTTTCTAGAAATACCAAAATCGTTGACTCAAATCATATCCCAAAGAGAAAAACGAGTACGAGAGAGTGATAAAATCAGTATGCAAAAGGTGTGTGTGTGTGTGTGTGTGTGAATCGCAAAGAGAGGGTTTATTCATTTATGTATATATTAGTCTTCTACCGCCAATGAAATTGATCAGGTGAATTTACAAATCAATGAGTTATTAAGTAAACGAAAAGTGTTGGAACAGAAATGGGAAAAATTAGAGGCAAAGGAACTCGAAATTCAAATAATAGGTATATAACAAACAAACCAAAAAAAAAAAAAGAGAGAGAGAGAGAGAGAGTATACCCATCTCATATATACATGTCTTTAGTGGAGGAATTAAATGAGGCTATATTGGATATTGAAGAGAGTGGTAGTACCACACGACTAAACAAGGTGGAGGAAGATTCAGATGAGGATGTAGAAGCGGGTGTTTGTTTTAAAGTAAGAAAAAGAGAGAGAAAACAAACAAGAATATACACTAAATATACTAAACTCTCTCTCTTTTAGACACTCCATGGACACACTGACGAAATCATATGTCTCGACTTTAATCACCCAAAGGGCATCCTCGTCTCCTCTTCGATGGACGGCACCGTCAAGGCATGGGACCTCCAACACAAAAAATCCCTCGGCAACCTCGAGGGTCATACCGGCCTTGTCAAATGCCTTCAACTCGATGACGCCCGTCTCCTCACCGGTGCCGACGACGGCTCCATCAAATACTGGGATCTCTCCAACCTCCCCGACACCAACTCGGTTTTCTCGAGTAGCAACAGCAGCAGCACGGGCGGCGAATGCACCATGGGCGATTTTACCAGTAGTTTCAGCCTGGAGGGCCACCAGGGCGAGATCACCGCCTTCTATGCCGATCACCAGTATGTCGTCTCAGGATCGAGCGATAAGACCATGAAGCAGTGGGATTTGGAAACACAGGAGTGTATGCTGACATTGGATGTGATGTGGGCTTGTAAGAATAGCTCGTCATTGGATTCATGGTTGGATAGCACCAGTCAGTTTTTTGGGTATTCGACACATGATTTTATTGGAGCAGTACAGTTTTGGGATTTTGCATTGGCGAGCGGGACATCGGATGGAAAGATTAGAATGTGGGATTGTAAGTTTTGTGTGTGTGTGTGTGTGTGTATATGTGTGTATGGAGATGATTGATTATTTTATTAGTGAGAACTGGACAGGCCCATCGTACTCTACCAGGCCACAATGCACCCATTACATGTTTGCAATTTGATGAAGTACATCTTGTGAGTGGTAGTATGGATAAGACAATTAAGGTAAAAACAATAAATGGTTTATGCTATATATTTTACTAAATGTATTTATTTATATCTATAAACCAGATATGGGATCTGCGCACAGGATCTGTTTTTGATACACTCACCTATACATCACCTATATCCAGTCTCCAATTCGATGCTGCAAAGATCATCAGCTCAGGAACAAGTAGTGCCATTGACGTAAGTTATTGTTTTTTTTATTTACTATTGTAAAAACACTAAGTCATCCTCTTCCTTTTTATTTTATTTTATTTTATAGATCTATAACCGTACCTCCTTTCAACATTCGTCTCTTTCAGGTCACACAAATCGTGTTAATACCGTTCGTTTTCATAAAGATGTACTGGCAACTGCTGGTGCTGATAAAGTCATTAAATTATGGTCACTATGATAATGCAAAAAAAAAAACAAGTATTTTTAATATTCTAATGTACAAAAAAAAAAAACTAAAAAATGATGTCATACATACAATCATAAACATAAACATATAAAAAAAAAAACCTTTTTATTTATTTCCTCTCCTTCTTGTAACCTTTTCTCTTTTCTTTTTTATTTGAATATTGTAAAAAATGTCTTTTGCTGAACGCATTCCCTCAGAAATAGTTTTACACATCCTTAAACTACTTGACAATCAAAACGACTTGGTCAATTGTGTTCCTGTCTGTAAATTATGGGGTTACCACGCCCTTGAGCTACTGTGGTACAAACCCTCACTCAACCATCCTCTGAATTGGATTGCATTCTGTGCAAGTCTCCAATCTCGCTATCATAGCCTACCCTACGTCTCATTTATACGACGCATTAATCTAACCCCACTCTCCACACATGTGGAAGATTATCAAATTGCCTGTTTAGCCAAATGTGTAAGATTTGAACGCATTACACTGGCAGGCTGCACCAGTCTCACAGATAAGGGACTCTGTAGTCTCATGAGTCAGGGTGCCTGTCACGCATTGCTTTCACTGGATTTGAGCGATATTTTTGATGTGTCTGATGTGACCCTTTTTAAGGTGGCTGAAACTTGTCCTAAATTACAAGGCTTAAATTTGAATATGACGAGACAGACTTGTAGAATTACGGATAGTGGAATAGCACAACTTGCGATGCATTGTAAAGAGTTGAAAAGAGTAAATTTTTAAATTCATTTATATACAATAAGAATCGTAATAATAATAATAATCATATACAAATCCTAGATTAAATTAAATAATTGTCTAAACATCACAGAACAAAGTGCCATTCTATTAGCATCAAACTGTCCACGACTTATTGAAGTGGATTTTATGAATTGTAGAATCACCGATGAGGCATTGGATATCATCTTTTATCGATGCCGTGAATTGAGAGAATTGCGTATCAATCAATGCGAGAATAAGAACTATCTCATCCATGATGCTACGTTTGCCAAACTCCCCACCTACCACCCCTTTGATGCACCCTATTTTGAGCAGCTGCGTCTGGTTGATTTTACAGGGATTACCACCATCACAGACCATGCGATTGGGTCGCTGGTCAAGGTAGCACCCAAGATCAGAAGCCTTGTGCTCAACAAGTGCGACAAGATCACCGATCAGGGCGTGCTCATGATTTGTCAATTGGGACGCTACCTCCACTTTCTCCATCTCGGTCACTGTTCTCTGCTTACCGACCGCTCCATTATCCAACTCTCCCTCTCCTGTGTGCGCATCCGTTACCTGGATTTGGCCTGCTGCTGTCGGATCACAGATCGATCCATATCCGAGCTAGCCAACCTACCCAAACTCAAGCGCATCGGCCTCGTCAAGTGCTTCAACATGACTGATTTCTCGATCCTGGCCTTTGCCAAGAGTACACGCGTCCCAAACACCCTCGAGAGGATCCATCTCAGTTACTGCCAGCAGCTCTCGGCACGGGCCATCACACATCTGCTCAACACCTGTACAAAACTCAACCATCTCAGTCTCACCAACGTACATGACTTCCTACGAGATGACCTAAAGCAGTTTTGTAGAGTACCACCAAAGGAGTTTAATGTGCAGCAGCGTAATATCTTTTGTGTATTTAGTGGGAATGGGGTCAACGAGCTGAGGGCGTATCTTAATTTGATATATAAGAGTAATCCATTCCAAATAACAAATGCATAAGGAAATATATACATATATATCTTATAAAGAAAAAAAAAAAGAAAAGGCACACCATATACCCCTTGTCACATCTCTCTCTCTATCATTTGATTTTCTAATGTTCATAACTCTTTAATACAAAATTATTTTACTTTGAAATAATAAAGATATATATATAACATCTGGCACACCTTTCAAAAAGATATGGTTCATCATGCTTGAAACTGTACAAAAAAGGAATGCGTCCTTTATTTTTTCATATATATATATAATAAAAAAAAAAAAAAAGAAACAGAGTCTATATATATATATCATTTAATTCTTCTTCAAAACGGTTTTACGAGAAACGTAAGGTCCAAGCTAAAAGTTGTACTTATTTAGTAACACACACACACATTTTTTCAAAAGTGACTTACAGAAAAGTTCTCAAGATTAGGTACAACAAAGGTTCTCACCTTGTTCCAATCAACCAAATAACCACCATTCTTGGTGTGTCTACCCATGGCACCAGAACCAGTACCTGGTTTTTTTTTTTTTTTTTTGTTAAATCATGTCAAACTTTATAATGCTTTGTTATTTATTTATTTATTTATTTTACCTTTATAGTAATTGTGTCCCTTCTTTGCTGTTAAAGGCATGCGACTTGCACCTCTAGGAATGGCTCTAATAACACCGAACATGTTTATATCAATAGAAAAAAGGGAATAATAAAGAGATAAAAAAAAAAAAAAAAAATCAATCACTTGAAAAGGCAAGGGTGCGGGTTTTGTCTTGCAAGTCACCCAAATTGTGTCCCCGCTTTTTGTCCTAGTTGAGCCCTATGCAACGCCTTTGAATCTAAATGTCGTTGGTATTTAGTAATATGAAAGGAAAAAGTAGCAATGAATAACCCGAAATTTGTTTTTCAATTATTACTATTTAGTTCTTTTCTCTCTCTCTTGTTCATGATACAGTCAAAGAGTTTGAAATATATGTATAAATCAATCCTACCAAAAAAAAAAAAAAAAAACTCCTACTTTAAAACTATATTTTTCCAAGTCATTTTTATTATTTTTTCTTCTTTCGTTGTTGTTCTTGTAAATATACATAAAAAATGGTAAACACGCTCTTTCTTTTTTTTTTTTTTTTTTTTAAAAAAAAAAAAAAAAACACTATTAAAGCCTCTCTCTTTTTAAACTAGGCTCGTAATGAAGAAAAAGCACAGTCTATGCTTTATCGTTTTCGTGAAGCCCAAGCTGCCGGTTTGGGTCTAGCGAAGAGAAGAGATCGTAGACCTGCATTTGCAGGTGTGGTGGATTCAGTACCCGAAGCTGAGAAGTGGCGTAGAGATCTTTTGAGTGAAATATCACGAAAGATTTCAAAGATTCAAGATGGTAAAATAAATAAAAAGACAATTGATCTCTCTCTGTCTTTCTAAATGGGTTCATTCTTAGTTAGTTTGTCTGATTACCAAGTACGCGATCTTAATGATGAAATCAATAAATTAATGGGACAAAAGTATCATTGGGAGAGAAGAATCAAGGAATTGGGTGGTGCAGATTATACGGTAAAAAAAAACAAATAAATAAAGTGGATATGAATCTATAGTCTTACCCAATTCTCTTTTGATAATAGAGATCTGCACCTAAAATGTTAAGTTATGAAGGTAGAGAGGTACCAGGTACACGTGGTTATAGGTAATTGAATATATATGAGAAGAAGAATCTGGCATATTCATTACGCCATATAGATATTTTGGACGTGCAAGAGATTTACCTGGTGTAAGAGAATTATTTGAAAAACAAGGTAAAAGAAAGAGAGATAATAAAGAGATTTGTTGTAACTAAAATAACAACCAAAGCACCTGAGCACGTCGCACGTTCAAGAAGTGAAATAAATCGAGACATTGATGCAGATTATTATGGTTATCGAGATGAAGAAGATGGCATCTTGATCGAATATGAAAAAGCACTCGAAAAGGAACTGATTGAAAAGATGTTTAATGCTCCCGATGAAGAACGAGTAGTAGAAAAGGATAATCAGCAACAGTCATCAAGTGATATGGAAGGTGTACAGAAAGAAGAAGAACAAGAAGAAAAGAATGCACCTGTTCCCTCTCAAAAGGAAGTTGAAGTGTATTTGGTGCAGAGGCGAAAACAACAGGTAAAATGGATTTTAAATGTGATTCACTTTGTCTAACTATATACACTTTTTTTTAAAAAAGCTGCTGGATAAATATGTTTCTGATGACTTGAAGCAAAGTGAAGAAGAAACAAAGGAATTAACTGGACAAATCTAAAATAAAAAATAAAAGATTACCACTTTTGAACGTGATTATGTTTATTAATAATAGCAATGTATATTGATATCCCGCAATTGTAAATTCATGTAGTTGTTATATTACATACATGATTTTGAAGCTCAAAATAATATTTCTCAAGTTTATTCATTCATTACCAAACTACATAGTGTTTAAAAAGAGGGGGAAGGGTTGTATAAAAAATAAAAAGATATTGCATTTTACAAAATCAAACACTTCTTCTTCTTCTTTCCAGTCTGCTTTCCTGACATCAAAGCAGCACGTGTAGCGTGTTGGAATACTTCAGCTACACCTTCACCGGTCATTGCAGAGCATTCAAGGTACTTGTAGGCGCCAATTTTTTGTGCAACGCCCAATCCCTAAATTATAATAATAATTGAGTCATCAAATAATAATAATACTAATATACACCTACTTCTTCAGGAGTAACTGGTCTCTGAGAGGTTTTTCTCAACTCTTCAATCTTTGCAGGATCGTTTCTTAAATCTTTTTTTAAAGCAATGAGCAAGATGGGAAGTCCTTGACAGAAATGAAGTACTTCTGAAATCCACTATTTTATACCATTTTATAAGTATAAAGACAATACATATATATCTTTTTATTTCTATATTTACCTTTTCTTGAACATTGTCCAATGAGTCAGGAGAATCAATAGAAAAACAAATAAGAATGACATGAGAATCAGGATAAGAAAGAGGACGAAGACGATCATAGTCTTCCTGACCAGCTGTATCCCAAAGAGCCAACTCGACATGTTTACCATCTACTTCAACATCAGCAACATAGTTTTCAAATACAGTGGGAACATACAACTATTTGGAAAGAGTCAGTCTAACTTGTATATTCATGAATATAAATAAATAAATAAAAAACCTTTGGGAATTCATTTTTAGAAAAGACAAACAAAAGACAAGTTTTACCGCAGGCACCATCGCCTACAATAACGAGCTTCCTTCTTATTTCAGACATTTTTTTTTTTTACTATTTTTATTGTTATTATTATTATTATTATTATTATTATTATTATTATTAGATTAACTCGAAAGAGATGAAAGAAATAAGAAGAGATTCTATTCTCTTTTTCTTCTTATTCTTCTTTAATAAATATAAAGTAGTATAAAATATAAAATGTACAATTACCTTTGGTATAATCAAAAAACAGATGATTCAGATAAAAAGAAGAGAAAAAAGAAAAAAGAAAAGCACGAGCCGAAAAGGTTCAGGTTTATTTTTTAGTACTTTTACAAGCAAAGCATCTTCCTTATTTGGAAATAACCCAATACTTTTTTAATAGGACAATTATAGAGAGATCATCAATAATCATACTCCGACACAACATAATGCGTTTAAGAGGATACTACGCCTTTAAAAGCTGTCACTTAAGAATCCTGTTACCACGTTGTTTTGGAATGACTATTGTAGTTATAACTGTGTGAATTGTTGCGGTTATTTTCTTTGTTATTAATGGTGTTTCGGTAGTGCTGCTAATGATCGGTCGAAAAAATGTACTTGATCTTTTCTGCATTTTGTTCTGGTCTAAAGAAAACATCAGAGCCATCTTAACCAAATAGACAGGTTACCCTATTCTTTGCAACATCCACATTTCTATTCCAAAATAAATTAACTTGACGAGTGTCCAATGTATAACTCCAAATAGCCAAATGTCCTTTAAAATGCACCTTATTGACCATTCCATCATCATTGTTATCTTGGTTTGGTCATATCCATTGAAATCGATTTCTAAATCCAAGTATTGCTTTGATTGTTAGTAAAAGAAGACAAAATGTTTTTATAAAAGAAAAACTACCACCTCCTCTGATTTCTACTACTCAATCTTCTAGAATATATGTCAGCTTTTATATGCTTGATTTTCTCTTTTTTTGTTTTTATCTACCTTTGTTGTACTTCTAACCACCGTTTATCACAACGTTCACAATTTTATCTAAAACGCATTAGCGATCACAATAATTTTTGATGGCATGTCATGAAGGTTCCATACTATAAAATTCATATAATATATCCAAGTGTCACAACACTATGACCTGGCAGCCAGTACTGATTCTTGAGAATTTGACTTTTTTCTTTCGAACCTTGTTTTATCCATGGTCCAAAATCAAATGTTTCTTTGTTTTTTGGTAGTTACCTTTGACAACCATTTTTTCCCACTTAAATATCGCCTACTTTAGGTTTTCTTTTTTCTTTTCTTTTTTTTTGCTATCATCCGTTGGCCATAGTGGTATGATTTATAAATATTACAAGTTACAGCTATTCAACAGCATCTGTTTTTAAAAACTACCTGCCTTAAATCTCTTGCTCTTACCATCACCACTGTTTCTTTTGTTCAAGCTACTAGCTATCGCCCAGTTTTATTTTGCTGCTGAACGTAAAGGTTGTTGACATTTCCACCACAATACCTTTGAAAGAGCTGGTAATCTCTCCATCGACACTAAAATGGCACTGTATACTACAAAACTTTATGATGCGCTTAGAGAAAAGGTTTCACACACCGAATAATATCACACACAATAAAAATTATAAAGTACATTATTACAAGTAATATGTCTTATGCATAATAGTGAAGGATAGTTTTAGGAAAATAATGGGTTTTTTTTTTTTGAATTGGTGCAGCAAAACTTTTGTAAACAAAATAAGTACAAAGTTTTACTGTAAATAAATTAATCCGTATTCTTCATTTCAATCTGTCAACCTTTACAGAGTATGACAACAACAAAATACAAATAAAAAAGCATATTTACAATAAACAACACCTAAAAATTACAAAAAAATGTCAAAATACGACAAAAATGCTCCCTGCCAGGATCGAACTGGCGACCTTCAGATTATGAGACTGACGCTCTACCAACTGAGCCAAGGAAGCAATTGCTGATATTTTACAAAATAAAAATTTAATATCTTGTTAATAAAATCGGCGTAATATTTAGCCATCCAATTAAATGTGCTTATTTGACGTGCGAATAGTAATTTTCAGAAATTTAAGAGCTTTTTTGAGCGTTTTTGAGCTTTTTGAAAGCATGCATTTTTACCTTACTCTCTTTTTCAAATTATTGAGTCAAAAGGGAGGTTAAGGTGACAGATCTAAAGAGAATAAATTCATAATCCAACTCAATGAATGAAAACACAAGGAGATATGTTTAAGCACCTAAATGGATCCCATTTATCATCAACTTTAATTGTCATGCAATAAAACTGCCTTATGTTTTATTCAAGATGATCATTTTATTAAAATGAACGAGTTTATCATATAAAGTATATGTCCTACCAACCTAATGATATCACTGTTGATGAAGTAGAAAAACAACGGGCTTTTTATAAGAGATAAGATCTCAACAAAAACCTTTGGTGATGGCTCGTAACAGGAAAATATCAATTTGTATATATAAAGTCGGTTTTTGACAGTATGTTTTTTTTTTCCTCATCAATACCTCTACACTTTTTCGAATAATCAATTTCTTGCTTCAACTCAAAGACTCTAAATTTTTTAATTAAATCAAAATGTTCAAGCTAAGTGTGTATTTTATTTTATATTATAATAATCAAAGTAATTTATCGTTATATTTTGTTTATCTAGCTTTCAAAATATCAGGTAACATGGGCGACTTAGGTGATTTATACGAACGCAGGCAATGATAGGAACTAGTAAGTTCAATATTGTCACATCATGAACTTTATTTTAAATAATTCAATGGATCCATTCCACCAAGTTATCTTGTTATTCTTCAGTGTGATGTACTATACCGTTATGAACCGTACTACATGGTTATGTTTCTGTCATTATTTGTTCATTTGCCAACATTCTACTTTTTGTTATATGATACATTATCTGTTCCCAATAAGCATCCTTACTTTTCTCAATTTATTGAAATTTACAGTACATTTTATCATTCTCTACTAAGGTAAAACATGATTTATATTAATAGTTCCCTTTTTGTTTTTAGTATAAAAAAAGAAACGAAACGTATATATTTATTTATATAGTAATAGTAATATTTACACTAGATCCCAAAAGAGATTATTTTGGATATCATAATTTACAGTAATAGCAAAATAGATAAACATTTGAAATGGTGACTTCCTCCCATTTTTAATATATTGCAAAGGAGTTGTTTATTATTATCGCTAATGTTGCTGCATTGCCTGTAATCGTAATACACGGTCTCGTTCAGCCTGCCTCATCTTCATCAGAACAATAGCTTCATAGTCATTATCAGACATATTTGAAGTGGATGTCTAAACAAAAAAAAAACAAAAAAAAGTCAGTAACGAAAATCATGCAAAATAAAAATATATAAAGTTTCACCTTTAATGCAGGTATATTTAAAGGTTTAAAAAATGAGCCCTTTTCAGGCATAGCAAATAACGGTTTTCCAGTTGCTGCGGTACGTCTATCATTTGTACTGAAAAGTGCAGCACGTGCCTCTCTTTTCATTTCTTCTGCTCTGTTCATCTTCTCAACAATGGCAGGTGCTTTACCAGTTGCCCAGTCAATCGATCTAAAAGGTGCTAATGAAGGGTGACTGTCCTTCTTTGTAATGACACTATGCTATATATACATATATAAAAGAGCAGTTTAGAAAACCTTAAAAGACAAACCCATACTCTTCTTTTTTAACTTACTGCATCCACAACTGATTTAAAAATAGCAAAAGCACTTCCTTCTTTCTTTTGTGAAAATGCAATAGAATCAACAGCCGCAATTTGATCAAGCAGATCCTTCAGACTCTGTTCTGTAAAAGTGTATTTCTTGGGTTTCCATTTTATCTTTAACATACAATCTGCTTCTGTTGGTTCTGATATAATTTCTATTTTTTTTTTTTTCAATTTAGTTAGTGCCTATCTTTTCCCCTTTTCCTTATTGTACCTTGTTCTTTATTTTCACTGTTCCAATCTTCCTGCCTTCTCTTAGCACCTTCCTCTCGCAAGCGAGCAATCTCTGCATCGTATTGAGCCTTTGCCTGGTTCTGGTCTGTCTTTGCCTTCTTTGCATCCGCTTCACGTTTCTCCAACTGCTCTCTCTCTGCTCTTCTCTTTGAATCCATTTCTTGTCTTCTCTTTCGACTTTCTTGGCGCGCTCGATGCTCTTGGTCATAGTCGTTTTTCTTTATTGGATCCATCAAGACTTCGTATGCCTTTGCTAACTTGTGAAATAGAATAGCTTTAAAATAAAACAAAAGGGTTAGTTGTTATATGCAAAAAGTAATACACAGCATAACTTACCAGCATCAGGACTAGGGTTTTTATCAGGATGTAGCTTTAAAGCCTTTTTACGATAAGCTTTCTTTATATCGTCTAGAGAACTGACAATCTCAACACCGAGCAATTCATAATAGTCAACTTCAGCATCCATTTTGTTAGATGTTTTGCTTTATTTCAAGATGGCAAAAGAAAAATACACAAGAATTGAAATTCAAGGTGGAATTTAAAAACGTGACTTTGAGGACTGCTTCTTTTTTATAGAGAAAATTTTTTCTTTTTGGCTATAAAAATGTGGCAAAGTATCATTTTTTGACACTTTATTCTTTCATGATGGTAAGTTTTCTTTTTTTATATTCACAAAACAAAAGGTTGAAGCGGCAAAAGATGTTTTCATGTCAAACAAACTAGAGTTTCTGAGTAACAACTGTGCTGTTAATCATTACTTTTCCTGATGCCTTTTTCATTGTTGCTTTTTGTTTATTACTCTTATTGTTTTAAGATTGTACTAAATATTATTATTTTTACTAGTTCTTTTACTTTGTGTGAATAACATCTATCTTATCAATGACGTCATATTATTGGTAAGTACTTCATTATGTATAAATGAGAATGAGGAAAGCAAAGTCTTTTTTTTTTTATGATGATCGAACTTTTTATAAAGTTGGAATTACCGTCCGAAACTTCTGTGGAAAAAAAATTGGCTGTTTTACTGATAAAAAAAAAAGACTTGTTTTCTTTCGCTCATTTTTATAATCCATTTATTAGCATCTTATTAATATTTCATATTTCATAGATTATTATTTTATTCTGATGATAATGATGTCATTGATGGCTGATCTCTTTTCATGATGGAATGTAAGTATATAGTCTCTTCTGTTGTACTCTTTTCATTCTTCATATCACATGATGAACTCCTTAGATGACGAGTCTGAAGAGTCATTCGATGTCGAAAAACCTTTATTTTTATACCATTCATGCTTCACTGAGATATGAAGAATGAAAGAGCAATTTTTTTTATTCTTATTACGAAGCAGCATTTATTAATCTATTTTATCTTTTAGGGTATGTTTCTATTACTTACGTAATATAATAATATATATTTGAAGTGATGAATTTATAAAAAGAAGACAAGCATATATCTGATTATCATGAATGATTCTTTTTGTGTCTGATTCTTTCTCATTATTATTATTGTGTGTACTTTTTATATTGTTTCTTTACTTATAAAAGTATGTTTTTTTCTTTTATATAATAGATTGATATTTATAATCTCTTACAAGAAGAAGGTAATTATCGTATTTTCCATATGCAAAAACCAGCTTTTTAAAATGATGATAAAACAATTCACGACGGTCTTCATAAAAGCCTTGATGAAAACGAGTATTACTCACAACTATCTGAAATGAAAACTGGTTTCTTAAAAGGATCTTTTATTCTTTTACTAATTCTTTCTTTATTCTTTAGGCTTAAAAATAATAAAATAAAAATATTTATCTTTTAAAAACCCTTGTCTTTTTTTTAATCATTGTGGCTTACAAATGACTTGTCAAAGTGTATAATGTCTTGTCTTTATTGTGTTGAGCTAATATATGTATTTATTAGTCAAAAAATGTGTTTAAATATTGAATGTGCGTATAATCATTGCGAGAAAAAGGGATTAATATGTATAAGTTGCTGATTGTTATTATTATTATTATATAATTGTAATGATTTATGAGTAGGTATCAACCAAAGTATCTCTAAGTTCGTTAACAATGGCAGTAGGTTGGGCATCTTGCAATTTAAAGATACTTTCCATGACACTTAATTCAGTAGAAGTAGTGTCCATACCAGCGAAAGCACACCAGTCATTTACCACACAACCAGCACCAATGACGTCGGAACCACGATTGACAGTACCAGCGACCAAGGGGATCTGTAAGAGAGAAGAGAGTTCATCTTGATCTTGAATAGATGTACGGGGATGAACAAGGCCACCTTGGTTACTCAAGGCACAATAGGATCCGACCAAGACATTGTCAGCAACGGTCTGACGGAAGACTTCGACTTTAAGTGTATCAGCAATAATCTCCTCAGTCTCACGGTCGATATCAGGGTGAACCAATGCAACATAGTCGTTGCATGCAATAACATTACCCAACGCAGATAGGCGTTCTTCAACACGTTGGACTGCAACGTTTTCGGGGAGTGAGTTTCTCAAGTGTTGAAGTTCTTGGTCTGTGGTGGTACTAGGAACGAGTAAACCGTTCTTGTTACCGACAGTCAAGCGACCGACAATACGTGTACCAGCAATAGAAGTGTGAATAACAGGGATAACATCACCTAATTCTCCTTCAAATACACTATCATTTCCATTTAGTTTACCTTTTCCTTTTTAACCACTTCTTCTATATTATATATACTTTACCTATAAAAGTTTTCAGATCCACCTAATGCAACTAAGCAATAACTGTTGGTTAAACGAGAGAAAACACCAATCTCGTTACTATTTTCAAATTGAGCGCCTAAACAAAGACATGTTAATCGACAATGAACTTTTATGTAGATCTATTCTATAAAATACGTACGAACAGCCATATAAATATAATTAAAATAAGGTAAAGAAAAAAAAATTTTTGGGAATTCGAGCTGTGATTTTATATATGAAAAAAAAAAAAAAAGAGCTTGAAGGCGCAGCAACTTGACCAATCAAGTACCAGTTTAACCGATATGGTATACCTTGATTTTTTTCAACCGCAGTCAAGATCATAACCGCAGTAGCTCTTTTTTTTTTTTTTTTGACATTTTCTACCATTTTCATACTTTTATTTACAATGCATGATTTTGAATAATAGTTTATTTTAATACCTCAAGCTTTATACTCTTAATAGAGTTCAAATATACCCTGAGAGCTGTACAACAAGCATACTTACTATACAATAGCACTGCTACGGAAATAGTAATGGTTATGCCTTTTCTTGTCCAGTCGATAGAGTTATCCTTGGAAGTCGATGAAGCGTTTTACTAAATGAGTGCAAATTGGTTGAATTAAAGTCATTTTTTTCTATAAACTACTCTTATATATATATATATATATATATTTATAATGTTAATTTACTTTGTTGCTCTTTATTAAAATATACTCGAATAATCCAAATAAACTTGGTGTTTATATATGTCTATTTTTTAATGACCCTTTTTATTGTCTGGATTTACATATTGACTGAATAAGTAACATAAATATGTCTTTTTAAATAATAAGATATATATGCGATTTAATTTTGTACAACAATCGAGTTGATAGCTTGAAGTGACGTATTATATCAACTTGGTAAGTAAAAAGGAACTCATTTCAAAGATTTCGCTCGCTATTTTTTTTATGACATTGACTTCATTTATATAGCTGTTGTTTATCTGCTTTTAAATGATCAAATGATGATGAATCAAGAGTTTTGGGATGAATCTTATTTATTAATTGTTGGTACGGTGGCTAAGTAGTAGCACCTTGCGTTACATTTCATCTTTTATATCCTGGTGGGAATTGCTTTTGTAAATATCTCATTTTCCTACGATAATATAAAAGTTCTTGATCTGTTAATCTCGTTTAATAAATAGCAGAGTACATAATCCAACTTCAAAAAAATAGAGTAATGGGTTCATGTAAAGAGTTGTTTGAACGTGATTGAGTAGCTATATAGTCAATATGGTGTAATTCAGAGTCAGCCCGAGGGCTTGTATAATAATACAAAGTTAATGTATAAATACTGGATTTTAAAGTATTCGCTTTTAAAGGAAAAGTATAGAATGACAATACTGATCTAAGTATAATAAACCAATAAAGTGGCTTCAATTACATGAATACCAAAGTATGGGATACAAGAGACCCGGTACAAGGGGATTTTATGAGCCATCATTTTACAGTACTGCAATCCAGAGTTATATATATAACTAGCAAGTTTTTTTTTTCTGTTGTTCTTTTTTTCCCTAATATTTACTAGAATCAATCTCTTCATTTTTTTTAAAAAAAAATTAAAAAAAATTACAAGATCATGCTTACTAAAGTGATTCCCTTGGCCTTACTTCTCCAATCATTTATGCAAATGATAATGGCTCAAGGATGTAATATCATGTTTAACGTCGCCTATAGCGTTGAAAATGGACCGTTTTCATTTATCCCTGGTGAATGTCAGCCGTTCATGAATAGCTACTTGATCAATACCATGTATATAGACAGTAACGATGCTCTTCCTGGTCATGGAAATATCAAGATTTATACTGCTCCTGGCTGTAATGAAGCTGATCTCTTTCATGAAGGACCTACTCCTATCGATTTCACTTCTATACGCAATAAAAACATCCGCTCTGTTTTAATCGACAGATGTAATGACTGAATCGTATGGATCAAGCTGCTATTTTTTTGTATAGTTAAAGTAGTAATAATATCAATAAAAAGTATATAACTAAAAAACGAATAATTGAAAAAAAAAGTTTGTAGCATTTATATATACGAAAAAAAAAGGGGTTTCTATATATAAGAAATATATCCTATTTTTAAAAATTATTGATATTTATAGATAATGATACAAATATTCATGATATTGAAATGTTTTATGTGGAAGAAGAAGTAAAAGAATAGAGGCATTTACTTTTCTTTTATTTAAAAACTCTGGCTCGTTTAACTTGATTCCAAGATGTGCTAGTGATATGAAAGGTATTCAACTTTACGGAATTGAAGTAAGACCGTTTTTTTCTAATAAATAAAAAGTAAATGGGTAAGGATAATATGCCATGAAACTTTGACTCTCAAATTCAATATTTGTTACATCCGTTTTTTGATGCAAGTGCCACTTTTTAGAAAGTTTGGAAGATCTAGAGTGTTTGAAGATGTTTAAGGTAATAATAGGAGAATTCTTTTTATGTAATTGTAGCTAATGCTAATGATGCATTCAAAGATATTAGTAGAAAAGTGATGGCAGATATTATTATTATTATTTTAAGAATAAAGGTTCTGATACTTTATAAAGTTACACTTCTCTAAAATAGGATGTAGATTTTTTTTTTTTTTTGGTTTATTGTCCAAAGAATAACATAATAGTCGAGTAAAGCAAAAGTAATTTTAGCATGCTATAATCAGCGTATGTCCCCATCCACTCTTGATTCAAGCTCATCAACTACAATTCTTCCCTGAGTCTCGTCATCATTTCGTCCGAGTGTTCGTATTTGAGTGAATTGATTAAATTCAATAGATTTTGGATCTTTAATCTCATAAAACTCTCCATCACACATGATACAAATGATATTATTTTTTTCATACTTATGGCGGAAGCGGTCCTTTATAGCAGCCCTTGTCTTTTTCCATGAGGATTCCGTTTTTACCTTTTCAAGCTCTCGTTCATGAGCGGCTGGATCTCTAAAATTGATTTCAAAAGGCGAGTCGAATTGCCCTAGACGTGATACGTGATCATGAAAGCTTGCTAATTTTTTTAGATAGCTTTTCATATTTTCTATTGTCATGACTTCGAGACGCATGTCATTTGCTCTCTGTGGTTTCCATGTGCTGGGATCGGTGGGACCAGATCTATTTTTGACAGACTCTAGACCTGTCTTTGCTTCCCCCCATAGATTCGCTTCTCGTCCCCTTCATATATATATATAGATAAATGAATTATTTAAATATTATATTTTTTTTTTTCACTTTTGGTGTACTCAATGTGAGATGATATATATACTCTCAAACCATTTCATTTCTTACCAAATATGGGGAATATTCTGGATAACAAAATCAATGGGGTCCTTTTCCATCTCGGGTATATCCTCTTGATTCACCCTAGCATCACGCTCGTCTGGTAACGGACAATACAAAACAATCCGGTTATTCTGTGTAATACTTTCAATAAACTGGTTTATATCTGGAAACTTTCGCCAAAATATCCACTTTGAGCTCTCATAAGCATACATCAGCATATTCAGCAGTCGGTTCCCGGCTCGATGTGCCTCAAACCCACTCCCCACATAACCCTGTACACCAATAGACGTATAGTTACTCATTTTACGAATGAGCTCGGTTTCTTGATTTGACTGGGGTTCCTTTACTTCTGCAACATCATGACCATCTTTGCGCTCCTTGGGACCCGCTTGCCGTACATAGCCTCCTTGATAGGCGGTCATCTTCACTTGCCAGATATCAAGTCGAGCAGCTTCTGATTTTTCTAGCCGATCTGTGATTAACTGCTCGAGGTTGTGTAGTTGCGAACCAAGAATGTTCTTTTCAGGAATGGTACGTCCCCAACCCAGAAATTGGCTAAAGTCGTTCCCTGTACCAAAGGGGATACCTATCATGTAGCGTTAATATTTAATTTTATTTTTCATCCTCCTCTCTCCCCCCTTTTTTTTAAAAAAAAGAAAAAGGAAGAAAAGCTTACATGAAAAGAATACAAGATCAAGATTGATTTTATGAGAAACAAGTAGCTCAAAAACGCTCATGACAGTTCCATCACCACCAGCACTCCAAACTTGAATATGTTTACTTTGAACTGCATTCGAAAGTCTACCTATTTGTTCCGATTGCGATGACAGTGTTGTTGCTGGTGGGTTTTTTGGATTCGGTGGTATTTCTCCAGTTACGACAATAGATTCAATCAACTGAATATTTTTCACACCCAGATTTCTATCATCTTCATCCAAGATGTTGTGCACCTCCACTTGAATTTGAGGAAATCGCCGTAACCGAAAGTGCTGCATGGGCAGTTTCACAAGATCTTTGCCTTTCTTGTCGCCTGATAATGGATTGACAAATATAAAAAGATAAATACTGGGTTTTTCTTCTGCTGCTACTGCTTCCTTTGGGAGAGAGACGCTCTCTAGACTAATGGTTGGTCTGATACGTGCTTGGGCTGGCGTTCCACTTTGGTTACCTATCGTTGAGGGAGGTGTAGGTTCTTGGGTTATATCAGTACCCTTACTCATAACAAAGTCATGCTCTATACTCCGAGTCTTTGTTAATTTTTTTTTCTCATGCATGATATAAAATACGTTTTCTTTAAATGTGTAATGTTACCTTTGATTGCTGGTCGATCTTGTTTCCAAGTGGTATATTGTATAGTAGAACTCATTAATATTACACTTTTTCATTAATTAATAAATAGTAAAAAAAAAAAAAATGTAGTGAAAACAGAAAAGGAAACCTTTTATTTGACATGCTGTGATCATTATTCACTTGCCGTTTTTAGAATGTCTCAGCTTTTGACATCATGGTGATTTGTGTATTTTTATCTTTCCCATTTGCTCTGATTCGTTATCCAAGGTATTTATCATGAAGATGACGAGGGAAAACATCATGGTTTATGTATATTTATCATAATAAAATGTCATTTTCAAGAATCATACAGGTTTACTTCATTGTCATTATTACAAAGTATTGATGAATTGTAATAAATACAACACATGTATACACCTGTTTAAAATCACTATCATTGTCCTATCCAGGATGATAATGGTAATAATAACCAATAACCGGCGTATGGAATAGAATATTTATTGTTATGAAAAGCAGCAAGTTCAAGTGAAACAAATACGCTTTAAAAGGGATCTCTGTTTTTTTTTTCAGAGCTATTTTGTGCTATGGGTATTTCCAGTAAGTGATTGAATAGATTTTCGACGTTCTTCTGCATGCTTAGCTTCTTGTGGCTTTGTGATAATGACTGTGCATGGACAGTTATGTACAATATAATCACTTACACTACCTAGAAGTGTTCTATTATAAATATATAAAATTTTTTAAATCTTTAGCTTCCCCATGCATAATAGTAATCTATGCCTTTTTTGTGTTACCTTTTTAATGCACCCATTTTTCTTGCACCCATCAACACTACATCAGCCTTTATCTCGGTAGCTTTTCTCAAGATTTCACTTTTTGGATCGCCTACCATAGAGATGGCTTTACAGGCGATCTATTTTTATGTTTATTAACAAAAAAAAAAAAGACCAACATGTATCATCAATGGCATGTATTATTTACCTCTTTCTTGTTTAAATCTTCTGCAAACAGTCTTAAAAGGTGATGACTTTCATCTCTTCTTTCTTCAGTGACATCATCAATATATCCAGTAGCATTGATGTAAGGAGCAACCGGGATATCTACCTGACGTACATGAACTAATACAACCTTTTATATATATATAAGAAAAAAAAAAAAAAAAAAAAAAACGGAAAAATAAGTATTTTTTTTACAACATATCTATTTTTACCCCCAACATACCAGGTCCTTTTGTGGAGCAATAAAATTATCCATTGCCCACTGAAAAGTGACATCTGCAGACACGGGATCAAGGCAGACAAGCACCACTCGAGTCAGCGAAGAATGATGGTCTGAAGTTTCCGATGTATTTTGAACTAAAACGTCTTTATTACCTGCTGGTGTACTCATTTAAGTAATTTAAACAAATAGGATTAAAGAAAAGAGAGAGAAAGAAAAAAAAAAAAAAAGAATAAACAAAACACACCAACACTTTATAAAGATTGCATGATTTTTTTTAATGTGACAAAGTTTACCCTGGTTGGACAAGTTTTCTTTCTTTTCCCTTGGAGCTCAGCCACAAGGTCCCCTATTTTCTTTTTTTTTCTCTACAATATTAACCCATGTTTTTCTAACTTATACTTTCTCTCTATCATGTCTTTAATAAATATCCGCCGTTTATATTCAACTGGTCTAACTGACTGGACAAAAACTTCACTTCGAAGATTAAAGAAATCGGAATTGTTGAAAATTGCCAAAGAGAATCAGTTAAAAGTAACTGGCACAAAAAACGATATTATCGACGAGTTGCTGGGTTACCAGGACGCTAGACAAACCTCACCACCTTTGCAGCGGCAACTCAATGATGAAACGACCGCAAAACATATTCCCGAAGAAACACCCTTAGAGAATGATATGTCAGAAGATTGGGTTAAAGCCTTTGATATGAAGGTGGCTCAACGAGGGAGCAGCTTCAAGAGACCATTCGATCCAAAGAGACCCGCACCTATTTTCCGACCAGATGTTGAAAAGAAGAAGAGGGTAGAGCCTGTCATTTCTATTGGAGAGATCAGAGAAGTAGTCGTTAGTGAACCCGCACCTGTTCAAGAGGTTGAAGAAATAGATGGCATGGATGGATTATGGGTTGAGGCATTTGATAGAAAAGTCGGTACAAGAGGAGCAAGACATCAATTAGCTGACACATTGTCGCCAGAGCCAAAGTTGTCGGGACTTGCACTCGAATTTGTTTCCTTTGAGTCTCCCGATGCTCCTCCAAAGGCAGAGGTGATAAAAGAGGAAGAGAAAAAATGCCAGCCTAAAGTAAAGGAGGAAGAAGAACAAAAAGTATATTCCAGTACAAAAAAAGAAGAGAAGAAGGATGAAAGAACACATCATATTGAAACAGTGATCAAGTCAGAACCCTTCACCGCAAAACAAGACAGTGGGCATCAACAACAAAATCAATCAAATGTTGTCAGTGGACTTGTTGGAACGAGCATGCTGGTGTGGTATTTTGGTGGAGGAGAAACTTTCCAAAAAATCTGGGATTTCTTTGGTTCTTCATAGTGTTATATATATATATATTTACTTTTTATTTATTTTATTGTTTTTGGTTAGTATTTATCATAGAAAAGAAAACCCATTATATTATTCTGTGTATTAAAAGTCCAATTAATCTGTACAATTTGTTGATTATCAAAAATCATCATCAAAAGGTGGTAAATCAATAAATTCCTGAATATCTCGTAAGAGTGATTTGCGTAAAGGGCTTTTTGAAAATAGACTTGGCATGAGCGCTGTGATATATACATGGATTAGTAGTGATAATGATGATATAAATAATTAAAATGAATGCATCTTACCAAGGACAGGCTCAGAGTGTCCCATGCGCTTATGTAATCTCATTCTCACATCCACTTCTTTTCTGTGAGGTAAGGGTATCGCTTTTCCAATGGTATTAAACATATTTGAGGATTGTTCCATGTTGACAATGGTATCTTTTTGTCCATGTAATATTAATATGCGTGGTAGTGAATCTAACAGATATTCAGATTCTGCAAAGAGTTGTGCGCCATTTTCAATTAAATGGATGGGTGAATTTGAGAGGTAGCCTTCTGCTGAGGATCCCATTGCTCTTCCCATGGCTGATATTTTGTCGATGCCTCTCTTTTTTTCGTGTTCCAAATGAGATTTGATGTCATAAACACCCGCAAAACTAAATAATACAATAATAAATATATATATATATATATATAATGCAGTATCCAATCATATAATTACAAGTACTTACAGTAAGATGCCTTCTACTTGAGGCAGGAAATCGTGCTGTTTATCGCTTCCTTTGGTCAAATGATCATCCACTTTTCCAATGGATGGATCGTGCTTTTTGCTCACATGGTAAACAGAATCTTTAACCTGGTTCAATTCTTGGTATTTTGCTTGCTCAATTAAATCTGATAAAACAACTTGTGAAGTGAGATGAGCACCTGCGCTATGACCCTAATATATATAAGTGAATATGTGAATATGTATAGTCCCCTCTCTCTCTATTTTGCTGTATGTATATGCGCGTGTTTTTGTTACCATAACGTAGATCAACTCTGGATCGCCACCAATTTCAGCCGCATGCTTAAAAGTCCATTTGATTGTTTCACGTACATCATGATACATTGAGTCAACTTTGACTTGTGGATATTTACGATAATCCGGTACAACCACAACATAACCCAATTCACGTAATGTATTTGCAAAAGCGGTGTATAAAAATTTTGAGCCGGAAGACCATGAACCGCCGTAAATGAATATGATGACAGGAGCAGAGTCATCTGGTGTCTTTTCAGGGTAATACACATCTAATTTACAAACACTGCTCTTATTTGAGTAAGGAATATCAACACTATATATGAAAGGAGTCGTTAGTTTTGTGTGTGCGTGTGTGTGTGTGTGTTTTATATATATTAACACAGACAACGCACCTGACTATTTGTTTGAAACGTTCTGACCCCAATTGCCAGTAACGCCAATACAAATAATGAGCAATTCTTGGTAAATAGCTTAACCAGCCTAAAAGGTGACTGAGTTTTACATAGTTTACTTTTAAAATTTTTGTTGGACTATAAGGTAAATTGAATTCTGCGTCGGTTTGTGCTTGAAAAACATAAGTATACCATGCACTCACGTATAAAGTGACTTTTAAAAAGAGAGATATTAATATTATTTGTTATTCATCGCATAAAGAACTTACAGACAACACATATTAAAAATGGAAGACATAAAACTGCACAAAGGATTATCAAAGGCAGGCAGAATAATGATATTGATACAAAAAGTGTACTCGACTGAAAAATTGCCATTTGCTGTGTCGAAATCTCTCTCTTTTCTTTTTCTTTTTTAGAAGTAAAACAAAAAAAAAAATAAAACGCTTGTAAAGTAGTGGCAATATAAAAAGAGGGAAAAAAAAAAAAAGTACGAAACAAAAAGAAAAATAAAGTTTTTTTTTTTGGAGTTACTTTTGTTTGTTGCGGTGACCAAAACACAAAGGAACATCAATTTCACACAATGAAAGTGGTTCACGTGACGAGTGTTTTTAATATATATATAACCCCCTTCTTTTTCTTCTTTGTCGTTTTGATTTCTCTAACTTAACGGTCACATTTACCGTACCAGCTTTGTTACTGTCATAGGGTAGAATTTGACACCTCTTTTTTTTCTGTACTGCTTACGTTCTACAGCACTCGAAAATTGAGATGGTACGAAACGTTATACACGTAGAACAAAGGAACTTGCAAACTTTAAAGAATGGGAGCTAAAATAGGCTTAATATAGTAATTGTTGGGGCAAGTATATCCATTACTATTAAATAAAGTTTATTCATGATCACTGCTATTGGTATTTTTTTTTTTATAATAATTAGAAGAATATGAGTCGCATAACGCTAACATTTTTTAATTATTATTAGAATAGACATTTACTAATAGTTGCAAGTGTTATAAAAAAAAGCCTTTAATATGTGTCATTACCAACCAGTTATGCATATGCTTTATTATGAATAATATTCATAAAGTATCAAACTGTTTTGCCTTTGCAAAGATACAATGTTTCTCACGCCCTATAAAAAGATAATGTATGATCACTTCATATAAATACTGTTGGCATTTTTTTTTTAAAAAAAAAAACAAAAAGTTGATATATCAGCATCGATGAAGAAGAAATAAAAGAGAGGTCAACAGTATAAATATAAATTAATATTTATATATCTTTGGCTTTATCAGATCAAACCAATAAACAATGAAGATTTGTGTTACACCAATACGCAGTTTTGAAATCGACTAATGCAGCTGATGTTCTTTACACTGGACAAGTTTGTTTCAACTTTCAGCTGCTTTTAAAAATGGAAATCCAAGTTTCCTTTGAGAGGGATTCGTATTTTCGATTGGTTCAGACTCTTTATTGTCAAAATAAATGTGTGAACGTTACAAACATTGAGCACTATCACCAGATCAGAGAAGTGAACCCGATGCCAGCATACAACTACCATATATATTTAGCTGGGATTATCGTGAAATCAGAAAATAGTATAAATATACAGTTAGAAAAAACGAATTTTATTTTGAATCGGTAATGGAGTATAGGTGTTCTTTGCATCAATAGCTTCTTGACATCTAATTTACACAATTCTTATTCATCTATAAACAAAGTTCAAGGACAACTAATTCCGGATCTTCTAGACATAATTTCCCAAATATTTTATATTTTTATAATAGCCTAACAATGCTTGTTCAACTTTCATATCCGGACTTACACCAGACCAGTACTCAAAACCGACGAGTTCTTATCTCATTTTCAAAACACTGCGTGTTACTCACTGTATGGCATGTAGCACCGTCTTTTTGGAGAATAAACACGCCATCATATTTCACTTGTAAATCCAAGAGTCGAAGGAGAGAGATTTTAGATAAAAAAAAAAAAAAAAGCTGTTACAATTCCTAATAATGACTTTGTATCTGTAGGATTTGGACTTTTCAACCATTCCTTCAAATCACATGAAGTTTAAGCAAAGAGTTGCTTAGATTATCTTAGAAGCGATGTATAATTCATGCATACTCCAGTTTAGGTTCTTTTCTTATGTAGCTTTCATTTGTTCTACGGTTCTCTAAGGTATCAATCAATGGTATATTCGAATAATAATTCCACAGAATTTGAAATGGCTTGGGATATGTAAAAATACTAAGTGGGTATATATTGCAAAAGTGTTCAAAAAAGTTGAAAATAAATCGTTCGTCCCGAGTTAGTATTAGGAAGAAAAAAAGTGACATACATATGTCTTGAAGATCTATGTAGCACAATTTATGAATTTAATTATTAATAACAATGTTACAAAATTTAATACTCATCTATACAGTATGGTCATCCAGAGTTGTTTATTTTTTGCTCTCTCTCTATGTATTTGTTTACATCGTCATTACATAGTAATAGAAAATAAACGAAGTAAAAAATCTTAAGTTGATACAATTGGAAAATAGACTCATACAAATAAACAAAGATGCGAAAAAAAGAGGCAGCTCCATATTTAAAATAAATTAATCATATATGGAAGTAATGCATGTCATCAAGTATAAACTATATCCAGGAGTAAAGGGCTGCTTTTTTTTTAATGGCTAAAAAAGGATCAATTTCGTGTGATTATGCATGGCATCATAAACTTATGTATTAAAATTGAGATGAGTAAAAACCTGCCACTTTTATGCTACGATTATCTGCAAAAGATGAATAACAGTTGCACTTCTTGTTCCTAGAAATAGTTGTTCATTGTTTTATATCGTATTATAATGAAGTAATATGATTTGAAAACCATGTTCTTATAGATTTGACATTTTGCCTGTCTTCTTATCTTTTTTTGTAATTTTTATATTTCATTTTCTTTAATGAGATAAAGTTAACAGAAAAGCATGACATTCGTATAAAGACTATCATCAACTGATACAAGAGAAGTGTTCTGCTTTCTGTTAAAAAGAGTCATTTTTTTACTATAAAAATAAATAAATAGATTGGTGCAGAGTAATATGTAAAGAAAAGTAATACTTGTTAAGAAATTATTCATTTGTCCTCATACTACTTTTATATAATTGTACTTTTAACAAATGTGATTCTTTACTTTAAATGTTCTTTTTCGTATGATAATGGAAATATTATAATTTTTGGGAGTCTAAACATGACGTAAATGTCTTTATTTTTATTTATTTTTTTGAAAAGACAGATGCATTGTGCTGCTTAAATAAACCTAACTCAGAAAGCTTACACTTCACTTCAATAAAGTTGTTTATATATCATGTGTTTCAACAATGATGCATTCTTTACTTATCTTCGCTTTTTATTTTTATTTTTTGTTTTTGCATATAAAGGGTCGTAAGGAGCAGCACGGAGTTTTCAAAGGGGAAATCTGGAAAAAAAAACCAGTAGACTCAAGAGTGAAATAGAACAAAACAAAAAACAGCCAAGAAATGATTATAAAGTAAAGATGATATAAAAATAAACCCCTTTACGTATGTTTATACATAATCAAAAAAGAAAATAAGGGAGTCAACACTATTTACTTGATCTGCCCTACTGCTGGATGCTTTTGAATCTCGTCTACTTTGCATACGATAATAAACTCAATTCTCACATCGAGAGAGGTGGTTAACCAATCCAAATAGGGCTTTTATATATTTAGATATTATTATGCAATGATCAACATTATACTTCATATGAGCACAAGATAAATATAAAAAAAATAATAGATATACAATCAGTCGTGAGAGTTTGAATGAATCAGTATGCAGATCAATTGACTTTTTTTTTAAGTATATGATTTCGATGTTTTCCTTTTCCTATTTTCCCATTTTCTTTTCCCTTTCTCTATTTTTTTTTTAAATGACACATAGCTTTATATCAGGGCATAATCGTATTTTTGTATTTGAAACCACTTTAACAATTCAGCAAAATATACTTTCTGTAAATAAATAAATGTCGCTTGTCAAGTCAAACTTTGTGATTTACATCAAATAATTATATTTAGGTATTCAATGTAGTTATTCAATCTCCTCAGTCTACAGTTTCACTGATTCGATATCCATTTGATTTTATGGAATTCCATAACAAGGTGCTATAGCTATATATCTATTAACACTGTACATATAACTAACCAAACAATCTAGATTAGAATTCATTATCCTAAATCAAAAGTTTCATTTCCAACCTTGAGGAACCCTTCAAATCGCTGGCGCCGTTTAAAACGTCGATCTTTTCGAGATATTATATCATTTTCTCGAAAGTCTAATGCAGAGAAAATAGAACTTTATCTTGAACGATGCTTTCAACATCCTATCATTTCAATATCTTCAGTATTAAAAGATTTTTTGAGCGTTCAACGAGATGAGGATGCTCAATTAACTTCTCAATATGCAACTAGCTCAACTTTGGTCTCAGAGTATAGACCATTAATAAAGAACAAACCATTCTCACTCGACGATTTGAGTATATTAAAAGTGTTGGGGAAAGGTTGCATGGGAAAGGTATTGATTATTATAATTTAATAACTTTAAATATAAGCAATGGGAAGAGTTTAATAAACCAACTCTTCTCTTTTCTTTTCTTTTCTTCTTTTTTTTTTTGCATATATTTATATTAAAAGGTATTTCTCACAAGATCTAAACGAGACCGAGGACTGTACGCTCTAAAAGTGATAAAAAAAAAATGGGTGATCCAGCAAAACGAAGTTGCACACACACGTGCTGAAAGAGATATCCTAGTTAAACTACGTAATCAACCCTTTCTGGCGAAACTACATTGCTTATTCCAAACCCCTTCTGAACTATATCTTGTATTGGATTACTATCCAGGTGGTGATATAGCAACCCAGCTGTCATTAAAAACAATATTTACAGAAGAGCAGACGAGATTTTATGCAACAGAAATATTAGAAGGGTTGAGTATACTCCACAAAAATGGCATCGTGTATAGGTTGGTTTGTTCGTCTTGGTATCTGCTTCATTTTTATTTACTATTTTTTTTATATATATATATAGAGATTTGAAACCAGAAAATGTGTTGATTCATAGAACTGGACATATTGTTTTGGCAGATTTTGGTTTATCAAAAATACTTACAGACGATGACATTGGGGAAGATGGTGCACCTGTTACACGAACATTTTGCGGGACGGCCGAGTATTTGGCTCCTGAAGTGTTAATAGGTGAACCTTATACGTTTGTAGTGGATTTTTGGAGTCTGGGAACTCTTGTATACGAAATGCTTGCTGGAACGGTATGTTGATTTGCTTCAAATACAGGTTGAAAGTGACAGATAGATAATGAAAGTAACAATGACCTCATAATTATGTTGTTTAGACACCATTTTGGGCAGGCAATCATATGGAAATGTACAGAAGAGTCCTTGATAATGATTTGATGTTTCCTAATCATTTTGATCCTATTACATGCAACCTTATTTCAGGAGTAAGTAAACAAACATTACTGCAGAATACGTATCTATCTACAAACAAAGAAAATGAATAGAGTAATGATGTTGATTATGCCAATTTGTAAAAATGCTAGTTGTTAGAAAAAAATGCTTATATAAGGTTAGGTTGGGGAGAAAATGGTATACAGGAGATCAAAGCGCACGCTTATTTTAGCACCATTGATTGGGAGCAGGTGTCACAAGGCAATTTGACACCACCTTACATCCCAGTCTTTGCCAGTGAGACTGATCTCACACACTTTGATGAAACTTTCACCACGATGGATCCACGCATTAGCACTTCATCTGGAACGTTCCCATCATCAAGCACTGACCCGTTTGAAGGTTTTTCATATGACCCTTTTCTACTTGCGCCCATGCAGCATAATAACCAGAGCCACGTGAAGAGCAGACAGAACTCTGCATTGTCATTTCATGCGGGTGAATTAAATCGAACTGAAAGAAACAGCAATGCTTACAAGCGATTACAAATAATTTCCAACTCTTCGTCTCCTCCATCACGCCCATCTCCTCTCTTATTAGCTTCATCTATTAGTACAAGTGCTGCTAGGCAAACGCCAACACCATTTGAAGAAGGCTCATCATCGATTTATTCCCAGTCTTCTTTAGCCTTTTCATCTGTGCCTCCAGTCTCAGCAAGGATGGGAAGTGACGCAAGTGAAGACTTGCAGACCATGGCGCAATACTCTAGTCAACCAATAATAGCACAGACAACGTTGGTGCCATATGAGCGACCCAGCTGCCCTGTTCCAGGTCAGAGCAGAATGCATATGATACATCATTCGCATTCTACTATTTCTACTTTGACCAATTCAATGAGCTCAGAATTAACAGTCCATAATACCGAAACAATGGTCGAAATATGATCATGTCATATTATTTTCTTTTAAAGAAAGTCGTCATTATTTCTGTAAAAAAAAAAAAAAAAGTGATATCGGAATTTAATTTACAGAATTTCGATCAATTCACTTAAAAGGGCTTATTGGTCAGTTATTTGAACCTGTCATTTACCAGGAAAATAATTTTTTTTTAATTGTAAAAACGTTTTAAATTCAATAGTAATAATAAAAAGATAGTACTGATTTATTATATGTATATTCCATGCTATGGATTGATATAAAAGTAATAGAGGTACGTCAATGCAGCATGTTTGTTTTGTGTACATTAAACATCAGTATTGAATATAATGGCACCTTTGGTTTATTTATCTTTTTCAGGCGGAAACTGTATATCCCTAATATATAATATTACTTCAATTTAAACTTTTGGTAAATCATTATCAACAATAGAAATAGTAATAATAGAAAAACATCATTTTTTGTACATTTCAAATATATTTAAATCTGGTGAGCATATAAAAGTGATGTTAATTAACCTTTTTTTGATAATAAACTCGGTTGTTCCTGTGAATGTACTCCAAAAACGCACTGTACACAAAATAACCAAGGTTTTTGAAACTCAAAGTTCGTTTAAACATAATAATTAAACAAATTAAAAATCAGCAAAAAAAGACATCGATTGTCTTATTTTTATATCACCTCTCACCCCCTTTTTTTTCCCTCTTTCTCTTTTATATATCCTTTCTCCTAAGTTTTCTTACTCTTTTATCAGTCTTCTCCCTCTTTACTTTTTAAGAGATACAAAAGCTCTTTTCTTTTTTTAAAAAATATTTAAATAAATAGATATATTCTATATATCCGTTTCTTATTTTCTTATTTTTGCTTATTTCGTATAATATCTATCATCCTTGGTTTTTGAACTAAAATAAAGGAACCTATTTTCAAAATGGCACTAAAGGTAACCATGACAACCAAATCACACATTACACCAAATTGTTTTAAATTTTGACATTTGCTAATTTCCCCCATTCGTGTTCTAGTTTGAGTTGGAGCAATGGCAAGCAGCATGTGTTGCTTTTGATAATAAAGATTATCGTTCTTCACTAAAAACCTTTATGGTGAGTTTTTATTTGTGTACATAAATCGTATGTATTAATTTAAAAATCAATTTATTTTTTTAACCTTATTTAGAGCATCGCAGACAACGCCAAAATGTACTTCAATATTGGTTTGATATTTTCAACTGAAGATGAACACGATCATGCTGTAAGTAAAATACTGAATAGACACAATAGAGAAAGAATCCAAAGAAGAAAGGAGTACTAATTGTTCTATTATTGTCATACGATAATGGATATACTAATATAGCTGGCAGCATACTCGAAAGCAATCACAATGGACCCTTATTTTGCAGTTGCATTCTTTCAAAGAGGTGTTTCTCATTTTATAAGAAACAATTTGGTAGAAGCAAAACAGGATTTTGATCAGGCTTACCAGGTAATAAAAACAAAACAATTAAATAAATTACCTGCCCCCTCTTTTATTTATTTTTATTTATTTATACTTGTAGAAATTACGTGGAAATCAAATTATTAATTATCAACAATTGGGTCTTTGCTTTAGACTATACGCTTGTGAAGTACTATTTAATCGTGGAATATGTCAATTGTATATGGGACAAATGGACGGTGGTTTGACAGATTTATACCATGCACAAAAGGCTCGGATGACTGAAGAACATGATGTGATTGATCAAGCTGTTAAAGATAGAGGAAAAGGGTATTCTGTGTTTTCTATCCCTCCTTCTGTTCTCTTTCGACCTCCTGAAAATAGATTGAGACAATTACAAGGAACGGATATGTTTGCTGTCGTCGATCAGTTAGCTATTGGCCAGAAAAAACCGTTAAAGCGAAATAACTCGGTTCTTTTACCAGAGTTGCGTAAAAAGAAATCGGATGCTTCTCTACTCAGCAAACCATCAGCGTCGCCTTATTATCCTACTCAAGGTCAGCCACCATCTCCACTTGCACATCAGCAAGTGCAGAAGCAACAGATGCAACAGGCACAACAGAAATCGCTTCAACTTCAAATACAACAACAGCAACAGCAACAGCAACAACATCAGCAGCAGCCATATTCCCCAATTGAGAGACGTAGAATGGATTCAAACCTTTCAACTTACCATTCCGATGATTCTGGATCAACACTATCATTGGGTTCAAATTATAGGGTAAAACAGGATGGACGAAGAGTCGATAGTGGATTTGAATCAGCACACGAAGAACGATTCTCATCATCCTCTACATCTACAGGCAGAAGCTCTACTAGAAGCTTTAAAACAAATAGGTACTCACCCCCACCAGTGCCACCTATACCACCAAAACACCATTTCAATACCAGCGATGAATACGATCTCAGTTCCAACAGCTATGGCGATTTTGACCAGGAACTAGAGGAAGTATACGGATCGTTACATACCATGAGTATACAGGATCGTGAAAAGGATATTATACGATCCAGATTAAATAGCAACAACAACATTGGATCATCACCCATGGATAGAAGGGAAAGTACAGGTACAAATGGGTCAGGTGGATACCCCCAACCTTCGGTCTCTACATCAACCGGATCCAAGCAAAGCAATCAAGGAAAGTTAAAGATCAAGATTCATTATGCAGACACCCGAATCTTGCTGGTTTCAAGCTCAATCATGTTTGATGAACTCAAGCAAAGAGTTCGTGAAAAGTTTGGTGCACCCCCTTCAGTCAGATTGCAGTACAAGGATGAAGATAGAGAGATGGTATTGATGATTGATGATGATGATCTTTATATGGCAAGACAGATCAGTAGAAATCACAATAACTCCGATAATGGTATTGAGAAGATGGAACTATGGTGCGTTGACGCCTCGTAGTATCTTGACTTTATTCTATTGATTTATACCTTTTTTTTCTCTTTCATTTTGTACAATAATAGCACTCAAAACAAATAAATAAATACCATGTGGTAGCTTGTCTTTTTTTATATAATTTCTTATTTTTAGATTTTATTACATTGTAATATATTAAATAAAAATAAAAATGGTATTCTTTAATCAAATATTGAGTACAATGAACGAAAAAAATCTACTTTTGTGTGTACGACAAACATACCTTATGTTGGATCTTAAACCGGTTTTTTGTATCCACTGAACAGAGTGGACTTGATTTTTTCAAGGATGACGTGACTTTGTTTTGTTTTTTTGTTAATATTCGTTTCTAGTGTTTATTTATTAATGAATTTCTTAATACAATAACAATAACTTTATATAGCACACATATACTAATGGAGGGCCATCACGGTAGCTCAGGAATATAATAAACCAGTTTATTCGCCCTTGAATCACTAAACTATAAATAGGAGCACATAGAGACGAGATAAATCCTTCCAATGCATTTCAGCATGTCTGCAGAGTGATGCTAGATGGCACTTCAAAGGAACTGACAAAGCAAAAGATTGAAGATTTTCGCGTTATACTTCACATGATTATGCATGAATGCTCAAAAGCAAATATTGAAGTAAAAAATAGAAACGTATTGACCAGCAATATGAAGGAATACTGACTCTCTATACTTTAGACTGGGAAAGGTTGGGTATTTGAGTATTGTCACAGCCCAGCACACACAAGTGCACTTATGGAGTATATTCTATCATTGGCAAAGACAAAGTCAAGTCAACAGGAAAAAGTCCATTTGGTTTATTTAGTAAATGATATTCTATTTCACAGGTAAAAAACAGATTTTTTTTTAAAAAAAAGGTTTGAAATGATGACCGTTATTAACTACATTGGTATTCTTCAGTTCTCGTAAACAACTTCCTTGGATGAAGGATTCAATGTTGCCTTTGCTAGTACCACTTTTAAGATTGGCTTATGAGGCTGATTCTGAGGAATATAAGGCAAAGATGATAAAGGTAAATAGCAAAGATCAAAGTATTCCATATAAGATCCATATAATAATAGTAATACCTTTATTATATATATCAAGATGATTACTTTTTGGGGTGAAAAGAGCGTATTTGACGGCAATACTATCAATCATATAAGACAAGCTGTTACCCAGCCTATTCAAGATTATTCGCAATTACAGCAATCTTCATTACCACCACCACCACCACCACCACCTACTACTTATTCTTATCATCCACCCCCTCTTCCTCAACAGATGTACAATCATCCATTACCACCACTACCAATGCAACTACAGCAACAGCCATTACCACAGCCCCCATATCTACAGCAAATGCAACAAATGCAACAAATACAACAGATGCAACAGATGCAACAGATGCAGCAAATGCAACAACAACCTCCACCTCCACCTACTCGTCCTTACTATGCGTTACCAGCTAGTTTAATGGCATTAGAAAAGGTAAAATTTATTACTCAGCTACGCGGTTTATCTAATACTTACCCTTATCTTTAGTGCGAAAACTATCAACCATTGGATCCAAATTCAATCAAATTACCATTCCCAAAACCCGTACGCACCCAAACAATACTCGACGCCCTCGACGATTTTTATACGGGCCTCGATCTTACATCCGAGGATCAAATACTCGTCGAAAAGGCTGAATCCAAGATGGATTCACAGGGGTGGGAAAAAGGTTATTTAGATTTTCATTTCCAATCGATGCATCAAAAGAGGATGGAGAAGCAGAATTTAGAGAGACGCTCTTCATATAGTAGATCGTCGGAAAGAGGCAGTCGTCGTCGTCGCCATCGTAGTTATAGTAGGAGTCGCAGTAGAAGTCCCTCTTACAGACGACGCAGTAGTTATAGTAGAAGTCGCAGTCGTGGAAGAAGTCGTAGTAGAAGTCCTAGAAGAAGACACTCTAGAAGTCCTCGAGGTAGAAGTCCTAGAGAAAGAAGCCCTAGAGGCAGAAGCCCTAGAGGAAGAAGCCCTAGAGGAAGAAGCCCTAGAGGAAGAAGCCCTAGAGGAAGAAGTCCAATGCACCGTGGAAACCAAAGATACCAACGTCAATATAGGTACATATATATCATTATATAAGTGGTGGTAATGACAAGATGCACTTACATATACATCTCTTTTTAGTCGAAGTCGCTCTCCTGTATATTCGCAATCATCAAACAAAAAACCCAACTTCAGAAATACCATTCCACAGCCATCAACACAAGCACCACCGCTCAAAAGATTGGTGAATGCACCTGTACCTGGTGGGAATGAAGTAACAGCAGAAACGAGATATTTAGGATTAGGGAATAAAATGGATGAATATGATAGTTTTAGAAGAAATAAGAGTCAGGCTTTTAATAGAAGAGAACCACCACAGCCAATTACATGTTTTAAATGCAATCGGGTAAGTTATTATGAATGAATTGGAATGAAAAAATGTGGCTAATAAAGGTGCTTTGATATAGGTTGGTCATTTAGCAAGAGATTGTGATAGTCTCTAATTTTGTTTCATCATTTTTTTTTTTTTTTAAAAAAAAAAAAAAGTAGTAGTAAAGCTCTTATTTATTTATCAAAAACAAAGGGTATTTCAAAAGACCATAAATCACGCGCACAATAAATATCCTCCTCTCTCTGATCGAATTCATCCAATGCCAATTTTCGTATTTCCTCCATAACCTCTAATGATTCCTGCTCTTCATCGCCACGATAACGAGCACTAAAGTGGGTCAGAATGAGTTTTTTACAATTGATCTGTTTGGCAAACTTCCCTGCCATTTGAGGGGTGGAATGGCCATGGCTCCTTGCCCGTTCTTCCACCTCTTCAAAGGTGGGTGCAGGCGTACCTTCCTTGAGATTTAAGCTATCCAATCGGGTCAATGCATTTGTTGCCTCATGCACGAGCAAATGTGGGGACTGAACGAGAGGAATGAGGGAGGAGGGGTCGCAGGTATCGCCCAGAATCACAATCTCTCTTCCGGGGCGGGTAGGAGGAGGAGAGAGCGTACTTCCATCGGGTAATTGGATGGCTTTGTTTGTGCGCTGCAATTGGCCCAGTAAACTCATTGGATTTCTGATGCCTTGCTGTTTTAATGCCTCTTCATTCTTTTTAATCAGCGGCATCAAGACCTTGGTATCTAGCGTACCAGGCCAGTCATGCTCCTTGACAACGTAGCCAAGTGAAGGTATAGAGTGTTGGATGGGTGCTGCTAATACCTTGAAGCCTTCTGAACAGAAGGGCAAATCAAAGTAACCATCGCTATTGACCTCGACATTCTCACCCGGTAGCTCATTATTGTGTAGATCCTGGTTTAGATCTCTTGGGTCGTGCTCATAGAGTAATTCATGGACTCTGTATTTTTTACCAAGGTACGAATAAGTTGATTTTAGATTGGTTCGAAGCCAATGGCGTAGTGGCGAAGGTCCGTAGACTTCAATGGGTTGATCTTTCTGATCATTCTTATTTACACTATTGCCAGGATTGAGATTATCCGACATGCTGCACATGAGTGGTGCAAGCCCAAAGCAGTGATCACCATGCATGTGTGTAATGAAGACGCGAGTTATTTTGCCCATCTTTAAATTGCTTTTTTGAAATTGATGCTGGGTCGCCTCTCCGCAGTCAAATAACCAGACTTCACCGTTAACGCGTAAGGCCATGGCTTGATGGTTTCTGGTAGCGCTAGGTTGAGCACTTCCTGTTCCCATAAAAGTGATATCCATTGGGTTCACCATATTTATAATCTGTTTAGTAAAAAAAAAAAAAAAATAGAGAATAGAGAGTAATAGAAAAGAATGGACACAATTCTACACTTTTTATATATTTATTTTGGCTGCGGCACAAATATGCTGAAACTATTTTGTCAGTTTTGCATTCAATATATATAAATAAAGTACTTCTAATCATATCAGTAGTGGGGTTTATTGAGTTAGAAAAATATACTTCATCTAATTTATTTATTCTAAATGTAAAATGTATCCTTCAGTGAAAAAAAGGTGTATCAGGTGTAATTTAATGAAGAAATTTACCAGTGATTGATTGCCCATAATAAATGTAAAATTTCAGCTTATTTCATTTGTTTCTTTTTTTTTTATTTGACTACATCTCTCTTTAATTTTTCTATCCCAATCATCTAGGAGAAAAGAAAAACACAAGGTTATTGAGCCTTTTTAAATGAAGAAGACGAGGACGATGAAGAAGATTTCTTACTTGACAAATTAGAAGGAAATAATTTTATTCAAATGTCTGATACAGACATTTCTAAGGATAAAGCCACTCATAGCTCTACTACAAATTACTTGCCATCAGATCTCTATACAAGCCACCCATTCTCATTATCCACCTTGGTCTTCATTAGATTCTATTCTGCAGATGGACAAAGGAAATCTGACTGGTATTAGACTCCGATTTCCCTTTTTTACACAGTTTATTGATAAATTATGGCGTTTCTGCTCCAAGATTGAAGTAAGTTTTTAATGAATTATGTTATTCTATGATATTGATAAATGCTTTATATAAGCTTCCGATCTACAAACATTCCCAAAAAAATCAAGGCCGGTAAACTTGGTGTAGTTCTTTAGCGTTTCTTTGAAAAACACTGTGTCTTATTTGCCTTACTAACTTGTATATGTTGTACAAGTTACATTGACTACAAATGACGTTGACTAGTTATTACAACTTATAAATATTACAGTATTTTCATTTCCTTTTCTTTTTTTGTAAACTCAGTTATAGGTTAAAATTTGTACCTGTTATTATGTAGGGACCTTTATACGTTGAATTTATTTGGATTGAATAGTATATTAGCCGCTGCTAATTTCGGCTGTCAAAAGAGCACTTTGAATTTGGATTTGATTCAATTCACAAACTATCTTTCCGAAATATCAGATACCAATCAAAACTTATCAAAGTTCCAGAGAGAATTTTTAAAATACTTCTCCTGCTGTCAGCGATGTGTAGTTGATAAATTGGATATTAAAGACCATAAATTTATAAAACAGGTAACATAATACAGTGCTTCCACTCTCATTTTACCGATTTTTTGAAAACTCCGCCCACTTTTTTGAATAATTTTGGACACTTGTGTGAGGTTCAATTGCCCAAGTGTTTGAAATTATTCAAAAAAGTGGGCGGAGTTTTCAAAAAATCGGTAAAATGAGAGTGGAAGCACTGTACAAGTCGAAAAGTTATATATGTGTACATATTACAAGATCAATACATATGCTTTTATTTTTTGTTATTGAAATTAGACTAATGCATTTTTTTGTATACTATATAGCCCCAAAAGTTTCAATGTAAGATATACTTCGAATCTTTCTCCTGAATGTATACTTTAAAAAGACACATGATTACGAAGCACCTGGGAGGAGAGGTAAATATATATACTTTTATTTTGTTTATTAAAGTATATCTTTTTCATGTTTAAAGCAAGAAGACCAGTCCTTGTTTTTGTGACCAGTTTTACTACAGTCAACGCACACTTGAGTTTCTATATTTACATAGGTATGTAAACAAAAGTGATAAAGATATTCAATTTTCTCATACTTTGTTCTCTAGTACTCAACCGCAGCTAAAGATAAAATATGTAGGAATAAGAAAGTATCCTTCATTATATATATATATATATGTTTTTACAACTACTCAAATTGTGTTTGTATTGACAATATACCAGAAATAACAAAAGCGATAATAGTAAATAATAAAATAGCAGAGCCTTAGTGTTTATGATCCGCATATTCATCACTCCCACATATTCATTACTCGAGACTCAAGATGCCGTCTATCAGTATTTGCTTAATAAATTGCTGCAAATATGAAAGGAAGCGTGGTATACCATTGAATAGCATAAATGATACCAAAAAAATATTTCATATTAACCCAGATAACTGTCAAATTAGGGCAGTTGTCATTTTTATACCACGGATGAATTATTTGTTACACCAAAGATTTTTTTTTTCCCATTAAAACACTTTTTGGGAATAATATTTTCTTGATGTTCTTGGTGGTAAGTACTTTTAATAAAAAAAAAAGGTAGAGGCATACTTTATTTAGATTTATGTTTTATCTGATAGTTCTCTGTGTGATATAATGCTCTTTTGTCCCTTATGGTTATCTTATTATCATTCTTTTCTATAATGGTAAGTTAATATCAAACTTAAAGGCGTTCAATAATGATTGCTGAAGCTCCGCCACCACCGTTACAAACACCAGCAGCACCGTATCTGGCCTCTTTATTCTTCAACACTGAGGTCAAAGTGGTAATGATTCTGGCACCGGAACAACCAAGAGGATGTCCCATGGATACTGCGCCACCCCAAACATTACTATTAAATTTAAAACGGTGAGAAAAAAAAAACTGAAAAATAACCCCATCAAAAACAACAAAACCAAAAACTTACACTTTATCGTCAGAGAGGTTCAAAATCTTCTTGTTGGCACAGGCAACAACAGAGAAGGCCTCGTTGATTTCATAGAAGGAAATATCTTCAGCAGTCAAACCAGCGTGCTTGATAGCCTTGGGGATAGCAAGAGCAGGAGAGGTAGTGAACTTGGCAGGAACCTGAGCAGCCTCACCCCAACCAGAGATCTTGGCAATCAAGGTAAGGTTATATTTCTCAGCAGCCTCCTTGGAGACAATGACGAGGGCAGAGGCACCATCAGACAAGGGAGAAGAGTTGGGGGCGGTAACGGTACCGTTCTTGGGCTGGAAAGCAGGGCGGACAGCACGGAGCTTCTCCTCGTTCAACTTTGCAACTTCATCATCTTGTTCAACAACACGATCGGGCTTGCCACGACCGCCAGAGACGGTGACGGGGACAATTTCTTCCTTGTAATGACCAGCGGCGAAAGCGGCTTGGGCACGCTTGTAGGACTCGATGGCAAAATCGTCCTGTTGGTCACGGGTGATTTCGTGTTCAGCGGCACACTCTTCGGCGGCGACACCCATCAAGTAGTTGTTGTACACATCGGTGAGACCATCCTTGACAATACCGTCAACAACTTCTTGGTTACCATAGGTGGAACCGAAACGTTGCTTGGGCAAGTAGTAAGGGGTGTTGCTCATGGATTCCATACCACCGGCAACGACAACATCGGCATTACCGAGCATGACGCTTTGGGCAGCAAAGATGACGGCTAAGGTAATACAATTAATTGATTAAATGACACGGTCAAATGATAAAAACACGTATATATATACATTAAACACGATAAAAAAACCCAAATTCACGTATACTTTTTTTTTTAAAAAAAACCCTCCCCCAATAAACCCTAAACTTACCCTTCATGCCAGAAGCACAGACCTTGTTGACGGTAGTAGCAATGGTCTCATCCTTAAGACCGGCACCGAGAGCAGCCTGACGAGCAGGGTTCTGACCAAGGCCAGCAGACAAGACACAACCAAAGATGACTTCCTCAACAGCCTCGACAGGCAAGTTGGCCTTCTTTACAGCAGCTATACACATATCATTAGTAAACACACACGCGCCCTATGCGAGTATACAGATCAAAATATATACCTTCAATAGCAATGGAACCGAGCTTGGTAGCGGGCAAAGAAGCCAAGGAGCCATTGAAACCACCAAGGGGGGTACGAACAGCAGCAGCAATGTAAACGTCTTGAAATCATTCAATGAATTAAATTCCTCCTATTCCCTTTTTTTATATATAAAAAAAAAGACTTACCACGTTGGGTCATGTTGTAGATTAGGATTGAGATGAAGAAAGGGAAAAGAAAAAGAAAGAAATAGAAAAAAATAGTGGGCATCAAAAATATTTAACGTGCAATTGGACATTTGTGTAACTCACCGACACAGCCAATCATGTCACTGCTATTTTCATTATGTTTGAACATAAAGTTTATTTCCTGTTCTCCTTTTTCTCATAGTTGTTATCTCCTTCTGTCCATTCTAAACAAACAAAAAAAAAAAGGCGTGAAATAGAAAATAAGGGTTTTCACTTGAATGTTTTATTAAGAAAAGAAAGAAAAACATGTAATTGTTCTTAAAAACCCAAGTGTGCAATTCATTAGCTGGGTTTTAATGGATACTCGGTGTTCCTGTCCTTGACCTTTTGTTTGCTACTAACTTCATGGTTTGATATTACTTTCTGCCAATCAAAGGTGTATAATCATATTAAAACCCAGTTGTATTTTTGTGAATAAGAGTTTTACAACCTTTTGTGTTTCCATGGTGCAAGCAAAGTACATTCGAATAGTGCTTGTATTAAGAGGGGCCTAAAAAATTGTTTCTACGTTTTCTTTCTTTTTTTTTTTCTTTAAAAAAAAAATAGATTTTATATCATTCGTATCATCATTTTTGATTTTGATCTAATGATAGCCAGTTTGGCATAAAAATGAACTAGAGACATCATCTCGAGATCTACATTAAAGAAATCTTGTGTGCGTAGGATCACCTGCCTAAATTTCATGCACAGGAGAGATATGCAGATACTTGGATTATTAAGCAATTCTTGGATTATTCAGCATATACTTGGCTTGACATGGAGAGAGATGTTGGCTCATCATTTTGTATTGGAGTCTCATGTCATAAGTGCCAAAGCAGGTATTCTGTGCAGTAAAATCAAAAATATAGATTAAATTTAATTTTTACGTTGATAACAACCCCTTCTCTGAGATGATACCTTCCATTCTCCAAAATGTGTTAACAAAGAAGAAACCCAAAAAATAGAAGAATAAAAAAGATATCACAATACTAGTTTGTTTAGAGTGAATATAATAATGATTTGTATTTGATTTCCACTATACACTTAATTAACCTATACTATTGAAAACATATATACTTGAAACAGAACATAGTAAACCTTATGCGTCACTAGATGACACTTTTCTTTTTTTTATTTCCAATTTGACACGCTATTAAATCACTACCCTCTGACTCAGTCTCTACTTTTACTCTAATATTATCAACATTACTATTGTGGCGCTCATAATTGTCTAAGATATCAATTGCTGTATTGCTATTGTTGTCAACAGAATGTATAAGTGCTTGTATAGCTTGTTGAAGTTGATCTATTTTATGTTTTAATTCTTGTTTTTCCAGATGATTGATGGTCTTTAAGGAGTTGATTTCATTATCTTTTGATTGTACGAGAGAGCTGAAAGTGTTAATTGTTGTATTCAATGAGTTTATAGTATTCATTTTATCTTTTAATTGTTGCTCCAAGTTAGTATTTGATTGTGTTGGTAATTCTTCTCTATTGGTATTTCTTTGTTTCTCTTGTTCTAATAAGTCTATTTGCTGTTGTTTTATTTGTGCTTCGTTTTGGAGTTTTTGAATTTCTTTGCGTAGATTTTCCATTTCTTTTTCATTAGAAGACTTGAATTCCTTTAAGTTTTGATTTTCTTCTTTTAAGATTGACTCTTTCTTCTTTTTCCCTTCTCTTATAATATTTTTTGTTTCTTCTATCAATTGATATATGGTTTTCCCTATTTTTATAATAAAATTAGCTGAGAATAAACTATTAATCAATTAAACAGGCTTACTTTTATCTTCTTTAAGATGAATACCTTTTTTTTTATTAAGCTTTTCAACTATTTGAGGTCCATCTCTACTTTTCATAAACCATTCCAGTGCTTTAAATTTATCAAAAGGTACACCTTGCCCTTTTAAAAAACAAATGCCAATATTATCCATAGCGACCTTATTATTGTGTCCAGCTGCCTTGAGATAATACTTTATCGCGGTAAAATTATTTACATTCATTTACTCTTATATTAGATTCTGTTGCAGTAAGATGTTCTCAATTTAGTAGCTATTGGCAAAATAAGGCTATGTTTGAGATAAACACACCATTTTTAAACTTTGACCTTAATTTTAATAATAAAAAGTAAATGATCATGGCTGTTTGAAGCTAAAAATTACGAAAATGACTTTGCCTTTCTAGAAATAAGATATGTATTAATCTGATGGGCTGTGAATCTGTAATATTTACACTATATGATAGTAATACCCTTATTTATGTATGATAAAGTTAGTTTATTTATTTAGTTAAATTGAATATCAAAAGATACAGTATATTGTTAAATATTCAAATTTGAATTTCATGGTTATGCATAGGGATATTTCTATAAAATGAAATTGGGCTTAAGCAATGCATAAAGCAGCTGCTTATACAACAGACCATTTGAATTCAGCTGTCATTTCTCTTTCTCATATATTTTAACAATAAAATGGTTAAATTCAGGTCTTCTAGATATTACGTAAATAAGAAAGGGTAGTAACAAGAGGGATTGATGCATGAATGTCAGTTTGCGTGTATAACCCATTATTACAAATAAGTAAGTGTATTTAAGAAGCTTATTTCTCCCGTGTCTCCTTAATCTGATATCAATTCCAAGCATGTGAGCTCTAATGTAAAAGTTTATAATAGATATACAATGAACTTCTTTAGTATTGCAAAACAGTAATTATAAAATATAAAATAGAGTCAACTAGTAAAATAACAACTCGACTGTCAATAATATTCTTATTTTCCCATATTTAGTTATCCAATCAAGGAGATCTGCCACTATTTTATTCTAATTGGACAATTAAATTGATTTTTATAATACTAACAACTACAATTAACTCCAATATAGAATAAAGTAAAGCTAGTTCTTCATTCGTTTTGACATATTTTCTTTTTCTGTATATAAAACAAAAAAGGGGCTATTTTTTATTTTTGTTTGTTGTCAGGCAATATTTCAATAAAGGCGTGTATTTGACAGCCAATTAAAACCAAGCAGCTAAAACAGAAGAAACATTCCAATACAAATGTTAATATTAAACAAAGAGAAAGAGGTAAAAATCACATTCAACGTTCTCTTTCTCTCTTTATTTTGTATTTTTATTCTAATAAACAACAGTAAAAAAAAAAAAAAAATGATGCAAGAAGTAAGGAAGCGAGATAATTATTGTTTTCGACCTGTTATTCGATTGAATCTCTCAGTCATTTTAATAACTTTTACCCAAGTTGTAAGTTAATATATGGGCTAATTATTATTATTTTTTCTACAAATGTTGAATGGGCTGTTTACAATTATCATATAATATAGATCAAGGTACTATTTCAAATATGGGATGCATTTCACAAGAGTCGGTCTAGTAGGTAACATAATAAATACTAATACTAGTAGTTCATCTATTTAGCTAATAATCATAATTAAAAATAAAAAAAAGGTTCCACTATAGATGCATTACTATTCCCCACAATCTATACAGCGTGCACTATAAGTGTTACATTACTGCTTGTTAGTTTATGTTCAATATGGTGTATATACAAAGTAACAAAAGTAAAATAAACATCTCTTCACGTTATATATGCTTACATATCTCATCATCATTTAGTGTCACGCCAGATCACTCTATATATGTTGGTGGCTATTTTACATTTTGACTGTGTTTAGTTTTTTTAGTGGTTGCACCAATCTAACCATTCTCTCACTGAGAAAGGATCAATTTAAACTAGACTGTTTTAAACAAGGTGATCGATTCAATTGTATCCATTTGTGGCAAAACAACATCATAGCAGCGGCACTATTCACTTTACTCGATGTGATTGTCAATGTAATAGTAAAAAGAAAAAAAAGAGAGAGTAAAAAAAGGCTAATTTTGGTGTTATTGTAGATTGCGTTTTGCTATGCTGTTTATCGTTGTAGGGTTAAAGTAAAAAGAACAAATCGAGTAACTATAAAACGGGATCATGGTCCTGATCTAGATGAAGATGGTTTTCAAGTGGTTGAACTAAAGTAACTTTTTTGTATAAAAGGGGTTTAAACCCTCATGAAAAAATATAAAAATAAAAACTGGAAAAGAGATTTTTTTCAAGTTGCTCTTCATGTCACACACACACTTGGGTCGGTGAAAATGAGAACGAGTTTGTTCAAGTATCCATGTTTTATTGACTTCTTTCACATTTCTAAAGAATGGTCCTTGTTGAGCTTCTTTAAAAGTTATTTACATTGCATAGAGACATTCTCTTTTTTAGTCATGATAATTGGGTTGGTTTTCATTCAACGTAAATTTTAGTTTGTGCTGACCCAAACACATGACAGGTAACTGTAACACATTACTTTATTGGATATTCATGTCTTTTTCTTTTTTTTTTTTCTGTTTTTCTTTTCTCCTCATCTTCTCTTGTTCTCATTTATAAAACTTTTGTACCATTTAATCTTTTTTTTTTTTTAGTAAAAAAAAAAAAGCATTAACCCCCTCCCTTCATTTAAATTCTTCATTCCTTATTTTTCTTCTCTTTATCCCTTTAACAATACCATCTCTCTCACTCTCTCTCTTAATCTCGGTCGAATATTCTATATTTATATTACATTTAAAGTAAGTACATATAAGGAAAGTCAATTCTTTATATACTAAAAGACTTTCTCTTCATTGTATCTTTTAGAATGGGTCAATTCATCTCTGGCTTGAATCTCCGCGCAAGTGAAGTACTTGTACCTGAATTGGGATTTGATCTCGAAAGTAAATATAAATATAAATGTAATATAGTAGTAAGAGATACTAAGCTATACTATAATAGGTGCCACGCCTTGCACTGAAGAACTTCAATTATACAACAAACTATCATCCGAGTTGGTTCAACCTGGCCCTGGGTTATTAGAGCTATTAAAAGGCTATGTGCCTGCTTCCGATCAAATTCGTGATGCAATTGCCAAGCCAACTCCTGAAAACGAAAAGAGAGCTTTGGACGCTGTTTCTCCTACTGTCGATATATTGCGTGACATCTTTGAATATGCTTCTCATCTTGGTAATATATATAAATATATATGATGTTATAAATAGATCAACTCATTATTTGCTATTTTTTAGAGGATGGATTGCCTAAACTTTTAAATGTACTCTGTAAAGGAGGAGATGTCACATCCAACTTGGAAAAAAATCAGGGTTTGGCAAAGCTATTTGCTGATGTATTAGACTTTGTATTTGAGTTTGATCATTTAAAGGTTAGAAAACGATATGAGACTTTTTGGATAACTGTTATTGACAACATGTTTTTATTTTTTTTAATTAGATGCGTAGTCCAACCCTTCAAAACGATTTTTCCTATTATCGACGTATGCTTCAACGTGGACGTTACAGTAGTAATGGACCTGACGAGTCCGTGTCTGATTTAAGGAGTGCCATGATTGAGGATGATCAGGCAAATCGAATCTCATTATTTATTGCTTATCCAACTCCAATGTTGAAAAGTATGATTGATACCATTACTGATTTTGTCAACAAAAACCAACTTCAAAAGAGTGTAGGGGACTGCTTGGCAGCTCTATGGGCTACTTGTTTTGCGACTGTCAGTAAAAAGAGGTAAGGGAACAATAGTTTTTTTTTACTCGAGAGAAGAGTACTCATATATGCCTTTTTGTAGAACACAAGGTCCTGACACATCATCCTTTTGTTTAAAGGTCATGGTTGTTTCCATTGTACTTTATGATCACATTGATCCTAATGGCGCCTTTTATAGAAATTCACCCATTAATGTAAGTATTCAAAATAGTTTTGGTGGTAAAAGTAAAAAGCTAATAATAACAATAAACAGATAAAAAACTCTGTAAAAGTAATCCAGACAGTGAATCCTCAGTTAGTAACAGAGTACAGTGCCGCCAACTTACTATCTGCTATTCGCTACAACTCTAAACACTTGAATGATGATACGACACCTAAAAATGTCAGAAATCTAGTCTTGGCCGTTTAATATCTCTTTTTTTTTTTTTTTTCTTAAAAAAAAAAAATAATTATGTTCTCCCTTCTCTCCATCTCGCTTCTCTTCATCCATCTCTCCTCTCTCTATCTTAATAATACCAATTTAATATTATTATTATTATTATTATTATTATCTCTTTCTTTCTTTTAGTAGTCTTTATATTGTGTAAAATGAGTGTCATTAGTGAATCAAAAACAGGTTTATTAAAATGAAACAGCATAAAATAAGCTTTAATGAAATTTAAACATGTCAAAATGTTGAAAACTGCTGCAATTAGTACATTTATCAAAGCCGCATTTGCTCCCCTTAAAAATCGATTATCACTTTTGTATTAATGTGGTCACCTCCTTTTATCCGTAGATCTTGACAGAAAAACGACCTCAAGACAAACCCATCATTTGTTTACATGAAGAATACTTATAATTAATGAACAGAGCAACCCATCAAAGAGAAAAACAAATGATTTATTGGTTTGCTATGTCTTTTATTTCAAAAAAAAAAGAGAATATGATGTACAAATAGTACCTTCGTATTTTATGCTAATCCAGCCTCTTCCATGGCCTATTTTAATATATACAAAATACATGATGAATATTTCCATTTCATTCTATCAGCACAATACAACACTAATGAATCCATTACCTTTTTTAATGTAGAACCTATTCTTGCAGGCGATGGTGTTACATATACACCAGCGTTCTCTAATGCCTTGATTTTATCTTTAGCCCCACCTTTTCCGCCAGCTATAATGGCACCAGCATGACCTAACATAAAGAGATGAATCAATTTATCTGATGGTAAGCGAATAAATATATATATATATATGTATACCCATGCGACGACCAGGTGGAGCTGTAAGACCCGCAATAAAAGAAACGACAGGTTTAGGCACCTCACGCTTCAAATTATACTGTTTAAGGAATTCAGCAGCCTCCTCCTCGGCGGTGCCACCAATCTCACCAATCAACACAATGCCTTGTGTCTCTGGGTCACTCAAAAAGACACTCAAGACATCTATAAAATTAGTACCATTGAGAGGATCACCTCCGACACCGATACAGAGCGTCTGACCTAATCCTGCATCCGTTGTCTGCTGGACAGCCTCATAGGTAAGTGTACCTGATCTTGATACAACACCCACTTTGCCTCTCTGGAGAATACTTCCTGGCATGATACCAATCTTGCATTCCCCCGCCTGTATTAGGCCCGGGCAGTTGGGACCCACCAGTCGACTCTTACTCTGTGTCATCAGTGCCTGTTTGACCTTCATCATGTCATGGATGGGGATACCCTCGGTGATGGCGACGATCAGACCAATCTCATTTTCAATGGATTCCATAATCGCATCGGCTGCAAAGGGAGGAGGGACATAGAGGACAGTGGCATCGGGTTGCACGCCTTTCACTGCGTCTGCAACTGAACCGAAAACGGGGAGACCGAGATGCGTTTCGCCTGCTTTTTTGGGGGAGACACCACCTACCATTTTTGTACCATAGGCTATGGCCTCCTCTGAGTGAAATGTACCCTTTTTTTTTTTTTTACTTGTGAGATAACGCCTTTGTATCATTACCAGTCTTTTTTTTTTTTTTTTTTTTTGGCTTACTTGTTTTCCTGTAAATCCCTGACAAATTACTTTTGTATTTTTATTGACCTTGATATTTTTAATCGTGGAGTCGTATCCACTTGTTGTGTATTGTCGATATGCTTTGAGTGAGTTTTTAAAGGGTTGAGTATATCTAAACATGATTATCAGAATAAAGAGAGAAAGAAAAGGTAGTAATCTAAAAATTGAAACAAAAGTATATTCCCGCACCTATTACAATGCATTACTTTCAATCTATTGGCTCAATTTCAAAATAACTGATTCACATTTAATCGCATAGGTAAAAAACCTCTTTTATCTGCGTATTGACATTTTCAGAGTACTTGTTTCCTTCGATCCTTATAGAGAATGGTTCATATATTGAAGTCAGCTTAAATCTAGTTTTAATGGCCATCGAATACGACCAAAGAGATGAATGTATCGATGGTTCCGGCCAGTACTAATGAACGATGTTGATACAGAGGGAATATTGTAATCTGAAATGTGCCTAGGAATCAATACATAATTTTTTATTGCCAAATATATAAGTCTTTGTTTTTATTTTATATTGTAAATATACAAACAGTTCTTCTTCCTTGATCTCAATGGGATATTGATCTATCATAGTGAGTTTTAGACTCTCAGGAAAACAAGTTTATTTTTCTTACAATTGATGTCCTATGGTTACTTGAGCAGAGTCACCGCTAGATTCTACTTATTAGTTTCTCTATTTCAAGCGTGCAGGTCTTTACACAACTCAGCAATCTTCGATTTGATAAAAGAAATGATACACTCAACGAAGCATGGGTCAATCAAAATACATTGACTTGTTTAGAGCATAAAGATCTAGTACAAAGTGTATGAGCACAAACACTTCGAATAAAAGAACATCATCCTGATTACAATAAATTAATAATAATCATGCTATTTAAAAGTGATATATTATTAAAGTATTTGTGATACGTTAGTCATTGAATCACTTCTTTTAAATGATAATAACAACAACAAACATGATAATAATAATCTTAGGCACGTGTGTCAGGTCCATGACAATCATGATATCTTTACAGACTGTCCTTTGTTTATATATCAGGCACCTTGAAAGTACCCTCGCACTGTTGTAGAGTGTTTCAAATCCTACTTTTGTATACAATCTAGTATGGAAATACTGTAATAAGGTATTCCCTTTAACACACTTTGTTAATAATATATAAAATCTACTTCAAAAAAGGTGATTCTCATTATCATGTGAAATGCCTTTAATGAGAGTGTCGCTTGACCACGTGTCACTGGGGGGTTGTGATTGAAAAGAAAAAAAAAAAAAATATATCTCGGGTTTGCTCCTTATTTCTATTACCTTTACTCAAGATGGGACAACTTTTATCAAAAAGCAATGTAAGTACTTGGAAGGGCAGCGTTATTCTTTGTTTATAAACAGGTTTTTACTAGAATGACTCGAGTAGTTTTGAAAAAATATTGTCAGAATTGGACTCACAAATACAAAAAGCAGAAGTGCGTCTCTCTGAAATCAAGATTCGACAACGCCGTACTAGTTTCATGTGGATTATATATTCAATAGTATTATGGATTGTATCTCTTGTGTACTTTGCTTTTGAAATGAATAAACCGGAAATGCAGACTGGAGATTTAGTTTATGCCGGCTTACCTGTGCTTTTATTACCTTTTTGGTAAGCCATTTTATTAAAAAATAAGCGTGTTTATTGACATAAAATGGATAGTATTTACTATATTCGCAGGTTTCTTGTTTGGTTTTACGACAGAAAGCAAAAGAAGGAAGAGGAATCATTGGCAACACTTCGAAAGGAACAAAAGTTGAAACTTGAGGAACTTAAAAAGAAGACGTCATACTACACAACGCAGTCTTTACTTGAACGCTATGATGAAGCACTAGCAAAGAAGAAGGAGGAAGCATTGAAGGCAGAGAGAGCACAGCAGGAGCTTCGTCAAAGAAAACCTGGTAAGTGTAAAATACAAACGGAAGAGTCAACAATGAAAAAATGGGGTTGTCTGATTTCCTTTGGTTAGTTTCAATGCCAGCAAACCACTCAAGACCACCAAACTTTCCACCAGGTAATTCCTCCCTTTTCCCTTTCTTCTCCTTGGTAAATATCTTAATACATATTTAATAGCTAGACCTGCAGGCGCTCCTCAGCAGCAGCAGCAACAACAACCAAACCAGCAACAACACTTACAAAACCCTCAGCAAATGCAGCAACAGCAATACAATCAACCTATTATTCCCCAAACACGTTCTGAACCTCAATGGTATGATAGATTAGTGGATGCTTTAGTTGGCGATGCTGGACCAGAGACAAAATATGCTTTAATTTGTACTCATTGTTTTACTCATAATGGTTTGGTATTAAAGGAAGAATTCGAAACAATTCGTAAGTTTTACTCTTGTTTTATCTTTATAAAGTTAGTGCAACTCATGTTTTATTATTATTTACTTTAGAGTATGTATGCCCAAATTGTAAACAGTTCAATCCATCAAAAAAGGCTCAAAAGGCTGTATTGGAGCCACTTCAAGAAAAGGTAAAGGAGTCTATTGCTGAAGAAGACATGGATGAGGTACTCGAAAAGATGAAAGCAGAACACGCATCGGATGAGCAGAATGACGATACCATTGCTTCTCGTGTTAGACAGCGTCATAGCTTAGATGAGCAGGATGATGAAGAGTAATATTAATAGTAGTAATATCATTATAAAAAAGTAATAAAAATGGATGGGACCTGTCATAAAGAGGAGTGGGCTTAAAATTTTAACAGTGTTTTGATTTCACAAATACGCAAGAATTGCTTGTATTTCTTGTGTAGCATTGTGATTGAGCATGATTAAAAAATAGAGGGTGATTTATTGTTGATTTCAACAGCATTAGATAACTATTTGGTTGATAAAATGACACCTGTGTGTCTTCTATAAAAAAAGCACTTAGCGTTGTCAGCCTCAGTTTTCCGTCTTGTAAATAGTCCTCAATTTAGCACTAATTGCAGAAAAGTACAGTGAGTAGTACATTGGGTTGGTTTAAAGCTAGCGGGTGGAACAGTCAGTTATCCTAATTCCCAGTTGGATTCGAACTGGCAAGATATGGTGAACTGCTTATTTGTTTAAGGTTATAGTTAAGATGAAGTGTATGTTTTGTTCACATGCTAGTGATTCAATTGTGATTGTCATTATCAAGGAGTCATATCGAGAACAATGGTTTATTTTCGGATGATTGATTAGCTGTTATACTCAGATAATAACTGTATGCTGTAAAATTAAATTAGTGTTTTTGAACAGAGTCCACTATTTTATCTCTCGTGTATAACTCTACACGGCATACAGTGTAAAATAATTACTTTCTCTATATTGCTTTACTTGCAAAGCATCAATAATAGATGTCATTTTAAGTGGTTTCTTCTCAGACATACTTCATTTTATTGCGTATATATTATATCAGTTTAATCGGTATTAAACATCCTGGTAAAAATACATTGTGAAATACATTCAATTACTTTTTCAAGCAATGATCTTTCGACACCAAAGAATACCAGCCATAGCGCAATAACATGCTTAAACCACACTTCATACAACTTGGAATAGTATCAACTCACCATTTTATAACTTGAATCATATTCATGTACTTGATTCCAATGCTAACAAAAGTAGAATAAAACATCAATAATTTTGTTTTACATTTCATTTCATGTTTTTTTTATGCTTTTATATTTATTGGATTTTCAAAAATAGAAATTATGTAATAATTTAAAGTGAAGCCTGTGCTTCAAAACGTACCTTCAACATCATTGTTTTTCCAAATATGGATTCAGCATGATAATTTTTTGTTTGTCACCGGGTCTCTTCTTTTCTATCTATCAAAAACTTCTGCACTAAATTCAAGACCTTTTTTTCCCGAAATATTTTTTCAAGTCAATACAAGTTTTGAGTTTACTTTTCTTTTTCCATGGTCTGATATTGTCCTCGTTGCGCTCAATAACAAAAGGAGTTCATTTCTTTTCATCCTTACCCCAGAAAAATAAAATATTCTCTATAAGGTAGAAATCAATAAGCATCGTTATTTGGTTGTCTTGGGCGATAAGATGAACTTTAATGTGTGTGTGTTTTCAAATAAGGAAAGAAAACCAATTAGGCGACTTTGTCTCAGATAACACGTATGGTTCTATCTTACGACTAGTGCCTTCTCGATCTTTGTTATCAAATGATTAACTACAATTAATCGGCCGAGTTAAATACAAGTGTAACGCATTCTGTTAGTCTATTTGAAAATGCATATGAGAAATGAATATGAAAAAGAATCTTAAAATACGATGATAGAGACCAATCAGGAAATGCTTCATCCGAATCACGTGTGTTGATAAGATATATGTGAAATTAAAAAAAAGGTGTTTTATCAAGAAGCTTTTTAAAAGATTAGACTTAAAAGGATGGCTCTATTTATACAAATTCACTCTACACTTATTGTTTTCTTTTTTTAAACTATAAACAAATAAAAATATCAATATCTTGGATATATTTTCTCCAAAAGGAATTAAATGTATAATTGATATCTACACTTTTAAGTGTGTAACTTTATACGAAAAGACAAAAAGAAGCTGTAGCACAATCTATAAGAAATTATAGAAGAATTTTAAGGTGTATTTCTGTCTAAAGGTATAAATGGATCATTCTAAAAAATAATAATTCACACCACGAAAATGCCATGTTTCAAATTACATAGTCGATATCCTTTCCCTGGATTATCAACACCTTTTTACCAATTTTTAGGCTCTTCCATCTAAATACAAACCCAACATTATACTTTTGCGTTCTATTTTTTTTTTTTTTTTGATATCCAAAACAACAATGACCTTCCGCGGAAGGCGAAAAATAAAAATGCTTAGAAAAAGTAAAAAGTGCTGAACCATTTTGTTTTATTTGAATAAATAATTATCCGGAGTTTATTTCTGACTCATAATCATTAAAGTGTATTATGGTTGGTCGTGACAGGTCCTTGATTTTTTTCGCGTTTTTTTGATGTTCTATTTTTGATATCTTGAATATGAAGTGATAATCAAATAAAGAGTCGTTTCTAATTGATGTTGTCAAGTTTGGATTCTACAATAGAAAAAATATTACTATAAACAAAACAAAAAAAACGGATGTTACGATTGATTTTGTATTACCAACTTGGCTGCAGTACCAAATGTTGTTTGGGTGATCAGCATAAAAGAAGTAAGTTGTAATTTAATTTTCTCATGTGAGTCACAATCTTATCTAAGATCGGACTAGTTACTTTGCTGAACCCCAGGAACAGTGTCTCCAAAATTATACATGAAAAAAATACTTGTTTCGGTCGGAACACAGCACAGTATATATAGATCTGTCATAGAATCATGCGCTAGTGCATGATAGCGCGAATTTAAGTTTTTTTTTAATGATACTAACGTTTTTATCAACAAGAAAAGGTTCGTTAAATTAACAGCGTAGTTTATTTTGCGGAGAAAAAGTAATTTCAAATTATGTATAAAAAAAATGGAGTAAAGAAAAAAAAAAAATATTAAAAGAAAAAGAAAAGCAAGATAGAAGTAAAAGAGCTAAAAAAAAAAAAAAAGCGTTTACTTGAATTCGGAGATGATCGTGATTGAACTAAAGGACGGATACGACCAAGATGATGTATCTTTGACTCCTCATTTTAGCGAATGAAAATGTCTTGAATTTAGTAGCGCCACTTTCCCCAATGATATGTGCTTAATTTTAAAAAAAACGCAGTCAACATTTGCTTTACTTCTTATTTATGACCCTCGCTCCACTTTTCTTCTTCTTTTACTTTTCTTCTTTTTTTTAAAAACACTTTATTTTTTAATAAAATCTCTTTTAAAAAAATGGCTCATCAGGCTCGTATCAACACTGTAGTTGAGTCTCTCACCCAGGCTCCCCGTAGCGTCGTCTTTCCTCAAAAGAATGGCCAGGTCCAGCCCATTTCTGAGATTTTCGGCCAGAACGTGTTTAGCCTCAAGGAAATGGCCAAGTACTTACCCAAGCCTGTTTATAAGACTTTTGTTAGCTCCTTGAAGGGTAAGCACCGTATGGATAAGGTCACTGCTGACGCCATCGCTCACGCCGTTAAGGTTTGGGCCATTGAACGCAGTGCCACTCACTTCACTCATTGGTTCCAGCCTTTGAACGACTCTACTGCTGAGAAGCACGATTCCTTCTTGACATTGAAGTCTACCTTCATTGATGGTGCTGAACAGGTATTTTTTTTTTCTTGTTAATATACACGCTATATTTGACAGTTTCGGTGTTGATCTAATTTATGGTTTTCGTATGACAAAAAAAAAAATGATTAGGTCACAGCCATTGATACATTCTCTGGTTCTCAGCTTTTGCAGTCTGAACCTGATGCCTCTTCTTTCCCCTCTGGAGGTATGCGTACCACTTTCGAAGCACGTGGTTACACTGTTTGGGATACTAAGAGGTAAAAAAAATGATGAAGGTGGAAAAAAAAATGGTTGTACTTAAACTTTTTGTTATGCAGCCCTATGTTCATTCAAGAAGGTCCCCACGGTACTTCAATCCTTTACATTCCCTCCGTCTTCATCTCATACAACGGTGAAGCTTTGGATGAGAAGTCGGTTCTTTTGAGATCTTCCGAAGTTTTGGAAAAGGTTGCTTTGGAGGTCCTCCAAGCCATTGAGCCTAAGGATGCTGGTAAGAATAATAAAAGGATGTGAAAAAAAAGAGAGAGGGAAACGAAAACAAAAAAAAAAAGTCCGCCGTTAAACTCACCACTCTTTCCTATTTGTTCATATAGACAACCGCACTGAGCTTGTTTACACTACCCTCGGTACTGAACAAGAATACTTCTTGATCGACCGTAGTCTTTACACTCTCCGTCCTGATCTTAAGATCACTGGCCGTACCTTGTTGGGTGGCCTCCCTCCCCGTCACCAACAGCTCGAGGATCACTACTTTGGTAAGATCCCTACCCGTGTCTTGTCTGCCATCAGTGAGTGTGAATATGAACTTGCCAAGTTGGGTGTCCCCATCAAGACCCGTCACAACGAAGTCGCCCCCGCTCAATTCGAAGTTGCCCCCATCTTTGAAGAGGCCCTCTTGGCTGTCGATCACAACTTGTTGACCATGGATGTCCTCCACCGCGTTGCCCATCGTCACAAGCTCAAGGTTCTCTTCCACGAAAAGCCTTTCCGTGGTGTCAACGGTTCCGGTAAGCACTGTAACTGGAGTATGTCCACTGACAAGGGTACCAACCTCTTGGATCCCTCTTCCACTCCCGAAACCAACTACCCCTTCTTGATCTTCTTGGTCGCCACCCTTAAGGCTGTCCTCGATCACGGTGATCTTCTCCGTGCTGGTATTGCTTCCGCCTCCAACGATCACCGTCTCGGTGCTCATGAAGCTCCCCCCGGTATCATCTCTGCTTTCCTTGGTTCTCAATTGAACGAGGTTTTGAACGCCGTTGAGGAAGGTCGCCCTGTCAACCACCAGGCTGCTGGTCTCGAACTCCAACACGTCCGTGTCAAGGGTACCGTTCTTGACCTCAAGGTCTCCAACTTGCCTCCTATCGCTCGTGATTTGACTGACCGTAACCGTACCTCTCCATTTGCCTTCACCGGTAACAAGTTTGAGTTCCGTGCTGTCGGTTCCAAGCAATCTCCCTCTTTCCCTGTCACCTTGTTGAACTCTGCTGTCGCAAAGACCTTGACCGAGATCTTGGCTGATCTTAACGAAATCAAGGGTGACAAGCCCGTCGCCTCCGTAGAGGAACAGCTCACCATCATTCGTAAGTACATCAAGATGACCAAGGATATCCGTTTCGAAGGTGATAACTACTCTGATGCCTGGGTTCAGGAAGCCGCCAAGCGTGGTTTGCCCAACATTACAAAGTCCATTGATGCCTTTGCCCGCATCTTGAGACCCGAAAACGCTGCCATGTTGAAGGAGATGGGTGTCTTCTCTGACGCCGAATTGAACTCTCGTTACCACATCTTGACCGAGAAGTATGCCAAGGACATCACCATCGAGGCCCAGACCTTGATCACCATGGTCATCCAACAGGTCTTACCCGCCGCCTACAACTACAGACACGATTTGGCCGAAGCCGCCTCCTTCATGAAGACTGTTGGTGTTGAGGCCTCCCCCGAAATTGATTTGTTGAATGAATTGACCCCTATTGTCAGCAACCTTCAGAAGGATGTTACTGCTCTTAAATACCTTATGGTTGAGCTCATCAAGGTTGAAGATATCGTTCTCTTGGCCGAGCGCTGCTGTAACGAGGTTGTTCCCAAGATGGAACAGATTCGTGAATATGCCGATAAATTGGAACGCAATGTTGCTGATAAGTTGTGGCCTTTGCCCAAGTACACCGAATTGTTCTTGAACATCTAAGTTATTTTTTTTTTTTTTTCCTCCTCTCCACCAAATACTTTTTTTTCCCTCCATGTCACATACATATAAATGAAATCAAAAGATATGTATAGGAAACTCCTATATATCTTTTTTTTTGTACGATAATAAATATAATTTTTTTTTAAATATGCAATCTCTCTTTTTTGTAAAAAAAAAAAAAAAAAAAAAAAAAAAAAAAAAAAAAAAAAAAACTTTTTGCTCAAGCTTTTTTATTTCATTATTTTGTTATTGCTCATTTTTGTTCTGTAATACGGGAGGTTGCATAATGAACCAAGTCCTCCCTTTTTGTGCCATCAGTACTTTGGTTGATTATGATGTAGATGATAAGTGATATTACGATATGTACTTTTTTATACAATTTTTTATAATAATAATATGATGGAATGAGTTTAATTTAATAACTTCATATATTTTTTATTTCAGAGCATATTTTTAATAATATTTATTTTATGAATCAATTTATTAATAAAAATAATATATATATATATCAGATCATGGAATAAATATATGAAATGAAATGAATAAAAGAAAGAAAAGCAAAGCAATCATGGAATTCTAACTCGAGTTTTGATCAAATTTAGGAGTGTATGTGTTTGTGTGTTTAAAGGAGGCGAAAGGAGAGTCTGTGTTTCTTATTTTGTATATTTTCTTTCTTACTTTTCCTTTTCATCCTCGGGTACATTCATTCTCTCTCTTCTTTTTCTCTCAGTGTTACTTTTTTTCTTCTTCTTTCTACTACTTTTTATTAGTATATATACCCTCTTGATTTTTTTTTTTTTTTTGTAAGAAAAAAAAAATAGAAATATGGTGAATAAAAAGAAGTTTGTAAGTTTATATATTCACCCAACTTGACATTTGTACCAACCTCTTTTTTTATTTTTTATTTAGTATGAGCGAATAAATCAGTCAAAATGGACTAAACTGTACATCCTATTAGCCTGTCTTCAAGGAGTGACGATCATCGCACTTCAAGCAGCAATAGCGTACTACAACACAGCCCAAGTCGATGATGAGTTACTTGATACCCCATCTGTTTACAACCTTGATGTACCTATTGATATTACAAGTGCCATTGATCGATTGAACCGAATCAAGTGGGAAAATATCGCCTTTATCGGGTTTCAAGTTTGGTTTGTGGGCATGTCATTTGATGCTGCAAGTATCTTCCTATTTTCCATATTGTACTCCCTTGTTATAATAGAAGAAAATTGATTGTTAACGTCCTTCATCCCCCCCCCCCTTATTTTTATTATGTTTAGACCTTGAATCAAAATGCAGCAGAGGTGATTGCCCTTGCCTTTTTAAATCTAGCATGTGCCGTGCTAGGAGCATTAGAAGTTGTTGATGGAAAACGTTGGTTAAACACACTATCCAATGTGGACCCAGATCACAATGTATTTAGCAGCATTGAACCGCTTCGTATGGCTTACTATCTAGAAATTGCACTCTCTATCTGCGTCGGACTTTATGCGATTGCATTTGCGTACTTGTCTTATGCAGTTGTCCGAGAGTTTGGATGGGTGATATACAAGAAGATAGGGGCGGATATATCTATTCAACGTAGGTGCTTTTTTATGCTTTCATCCCCCCCTCTATCTATTTTATGTTAACAACAAAGTTCTACTTTAGGCATGTATAGAACATTCCAGTTCTTTGTTTTGGGTCTCAAAATCAACATCTTTATTGAATTCCTGGTCTCTGCATTTTATCTGATCCAATTCGCGTTAAAGCAAGGTTTTAAGGAGTGGACAACAAATGTATTTATTGTCATTACAGTTCTCATACTACCATTGCTCTACTTTGGTCGTACAGCTGTAAAGTAAATCACTAACTGTCAAACTTGTATCAAATCAACTAACACTTTCTCTCCTATATATATAATAGGTGTCAAGTGAAAGCACATTTAAAATGTGCGTATTCATCATGTTCCAAATGTGTGTAGTGTTTCAGTTAGTTCTCATAGCAAGGGAGGCGATGAGACCAGGTGACTATTGGTATACTTGGATCTGTTTTGGTAAGGGACACATAAAAAAAAAGGAGAATAAAGAGTACTTTTAGCTTATGTATTGTTGGTTTATTTTAGTTATTCTTGGAATGATTTTTGCTTTGGTAAGCTTTGCATTAGATTGATAAAGCATAGATTACTAACAACTTATTTTAAAGCTGACAAGTGTTCTAGCAGGAGTCTGTATTGCCAACTTTGGCAAGGGACTTAAACCTTATGTTCAACGAGGCGCCAAAAAGAGAGAAATGGTGAGAATGGCTGAAATGGAAAAGGATCCCAATGATAATTCATGGAAAATTGATGAAGATTAAAAAGCAGAAAAAGATGATGAAATAGAATTTTTTTGTACTTTTAAATGATCCGCATCCTCAAGCTACCCACTTTTTACTATTATATATTTTTACTTGTTACTTTTTTTTTTTTTTACAAAGCATCCCTCTCTCTCTTTTATTTGTTTTCCGTGTTATTAAAAACGTGAATATTCCATATTAAGGAGGACTTCTACTTCTTCGTCTACTTCTTCTTTCCCGATGTCTATCATCATCGCGATGTCTATCATCATCACGACGACGGCGATGTTGATAATCATCTCGATATCTTCTAGAAGAAGAGTGTCTATCTTCACGTGAGCGAGATCGATGTCTTCTGGGTGACTTGCTACGACTTCTCTCTCTTGGCTCATCCTATTAAATGCCACTTAATACATTGAAATATCATTTTAATAAAAGTAAATCAAACATACAAAGCGAGAGCGTCTCTTCCCCGATTCCCGTAAATCATTCATTTCATTTTCTTTTCTCTTTTTAATCATATCCATAACAGAATCGCGCTGTGCCTGTCTTTGATCCTGAAGTTCTTTTTGTTTACGCAACTCCTCTTTTTTCTGTTCAATAAATGTTGCTGGAATTCCACCTACAGAGCTTTGTGCACTTAAAAGTAAGTTCCAAAGTTCAGTTATAAAAGTTTTAGTTTTGCCTTCCAAAAACCCCATTAGATTAATCTGCATTCGCTTTGGATCAAGGTTCTAAAGTATAAAAAAAAAAAGTTGAGAGAGAGAGAATTTTGTCATGAATTGGATATTACTTCTTCTTCTAATAAACTGCAAGCATAATCAATAACTAATTCATCTTCAATGCCAAGTAATTCAGTTATTCTATTACTGATCCAAGGCTTGATGACATCTAAATTCACCTTTTTCATAACAACCTAAAAAAAAAAACATCAATAACAAGTTAACAACAGAATAAACTCGTGTTGAAATGTACTTTTTGATCAAATTCTGGAGGAAAAGACATTGATTTCAAGAGCTTCTTTTCCTTGTTGCTAAATCTACTGTCTTGATCAGCACTTGTTCCCTAATTGTTGATGAACATGTAAGTGTTGTTGTTCGATAATAGGTATCGCTTGTTATTATACCTTGAAAAAACCAGCATCACCCATTTTTCAGTTATTAAAAAGGTTATTATACTTTGAAAAGAAGAAAGAAACAAAAAAAAAAAACAAAAAAAACAAAAGGAGACTAAAAAGTAATCAAAGTGCAAAACGTCACACATTTTAATTGCTTAAAGTTGAGGTTGATGTTGATTCGCGGTTCTCTAAACGGGCCATTAGCTCACGTACTTGTGTGGTGAGTGCACGGATCTCCTTTTCTTTCACTTCAGCTTCTTTCTTTAGTAGTTCATAGTTTTTTACTAGTGATTTGGTAAGCTATAATACATTGTTTATTACCATCAGTAAATATACATTTTGAATGCACAGTTTGATTCTATATTTACCACTCTTTCTTCATTCAAGTTCTTTTCAATACTCTGGTTTTTGTCCTTATAGCTTATTATACGCTTATCCAACTTGTCTTTCTCCTTTGTCAGATCTGCTTTAGCGCGCTCTATTCTATCGCTCTCCTCCTTCAAATGCTGGTGCTCTTCCTTGGCCTGAATAGTATCCGCCGATAATCTATCCATTTCTGCTGTTAATTCGCTCAATTGCTGTGTTTGAATATCCAACTGCTCTTCATAATACAATCTCTGTGAATCCAGCTGTGTTGTTAGCATATAAGTATACTCGACTGAAATGTGGTCAAGCTTGGCTTGATCCCTGCTATCACTTGCACCATTCGAAGTACTAGACTGGCGATGCTGCTCTTCTTGACTAGATTGATGAGCCATTTTAGAGCTGGAACTAGGGAGTTCGTCTAGTGCACCGTCAATGGTGTTTTGTATTAATCGATGAACATAACCATCACCAAAATAGTCCCATACAGTCTGTGTTTCGATTTCTAGTGTGAATATATGGTTTGTTTCGAGATAATGATCATAGGCGTGTGCTTCCTGATACCTTCCACAGCCAATATGCCCACATATCATACATATCCATAGGTTTTCAAAATAGCCACACTCAAAACATTCGCATTGATCATTCTTTATGTGCTTTCGGTGATCAAAATGTCTATTGCGTCCCTCTAGTACTGGTTTTTGAGAATAGCGACAAATAACGCAATTACTCTCTCCCCATTTATTCAAACAGTAACATCCTGATGTATGCTGACAGTGAATCCCCAATAATCCTGTTATACCTTCATCCATACGCTCCAAACAGACTGGGCAGGTTGGTAATTCTATCTTTGAGTCGTTTTCCTTGTTTGATAGAAGAGATTGACATCGTTCAATGTCCTGACTTAGTGTCTCGTCAAGATACGGGTATGATTTGGGTGACAATACCTTATAAATCGGTAACGCACAATGGATGCGTTGTATGCACCTAATGAGTTTATATAATCCTGGTGGCTCATATAAGAAGGCACTGCCAAAATACAAACAAGTGTACTATCATCTTGAGAATGACTGATATTCAGTGACTCATCCTTTGCAATTTTAGTATCGGGTAGATCCTGTTCTGATATCTGCTCCAGGCTTCTGTAAAGATGGAGTAAACCATAACCAAGTGAAAAACTCTTTTCAGTCAACTCTCGCTTCTTCTTTTTGCTTGTTTTAGTATTGACATCAATAGCTGTGAGCTCGACTGGACCAAAACGAAAATCAACTCTCTCATTAAGACTATTGTGAGTATGATGTTTTGCGGAATGGATGGGTGTAGGTGGTATGCTTTCTCGAGTGTGAGCGGTAACAGATTTGAGGACAGATCGCCGTGGTTTGTCTTGGAATGGTGTGGGATGGTTGTAGTTTTCTAAATAGTTGCTTTTTTCCGTGTCGATATGTGGAAGGTCTCCAAAAAGATCAGTTTGTAAGTCTATTTTATCGGTGGTATAAAGTGCGAGCTTCAAGTCATAATAATACATTATTTGCTTCAAGGAGTAAAAAGAAGAGAATTTGTGATGATCATTTTTCAAATGACGTATTTCAGGCTAGCCACGTGACTTGTTATGTGCCTGTGTGTTGAACTTATTCAGATTGAATCAGTGGTATTCAACAGATACAAGGTGCTTTATTTTGATATCTACTCATAGTTATGCTCTATCATGCGTCCTTTAGCGTGTATTCATTTTAGGAATCCGAGTGTGCTTCAAATGCAGTGCAATTCATATAAAATATAAAGGGGTGTTACTCTCCGATTCCTGTAAAGGTAACTTGGACCTTTCCATAGCAACAAACATGACACGCAATTGGCCAGTAGTCTCTTTTTATTCTAATAGATGATTTGTATCACTTGTTTCAAGAAAATGGCTAGTATTGTTCAAGCCACCTCATTGACCTTAATAAAAAATAAATAAACAAATACTTTTGATGGTTATTTCAACTTAAAGAGGTAATTTAGAGTTTATTTTTATATATACAACAATAAGAGAGTTTTGCTGATCAATCAGTACAATTGTTCCCATTTTATACGAATTTGCAAGTGATATACTAAGCCAAACCTTCCGCATGTTTATTTTTCCTTTTTTTCTTGAGTATTTACAGAAAACATATTTTTTTAAAAACCCTTATTGATTCGAGATTTGCAATAGCCCAAACTCATCATTACTGGAAAGCAGTATTCCTTTGAGTCCATAAAACCCTTTACCACTCGTTTTATTACTCTAGACACGAAACACTGTCTATTTTATTTGAAACCAGAAAATAATCACTGAGTTGAATATTTATTTTTATAAAAATAAAACCTGGACGCTTTAAAAAATATAAAAATAAACTTGGTGGTTTTATTAGAAACGCGTATTTCATTAAAAGAAGTGATTCTAATTTTATTAAATAATATGTAATTTATATGAGGCGTCATTTTGTTGTACAGAAAACGTTTTAAAGGAAAGAAAATATATTTTTAAATATTAAATGGGTTTCCTTTTATCCTAAAATCATTAAAAAGGTGCGTTTTTTTAAAATTAAAATGTTGAGAATATAAAATGAGTGAAAATGGATTGGTTTTCCAGAACTTCTTAAAAGATAGCCTCCGCGGTAAGCTAGCGATCATTGCACATTATTGTATACTCTTTTTTTCCCCTTTACTTTAGTTATAAAATGAAAAAGTATATTTGTGGCAAGAAATATTGAATAATTGTTTAAAAAAAAAAAGAAACGAAGTGAAAAGAAATGAAAAGATTTAAAAAAACAGTTTTAATAAATTCTAATAAATAAATAAATAATATATCATTAGCCACATAAAAGAGGAAAATCAAATCATAAAATGTAGCACATTATTGTATACTCTTTTTTTCCCCTTTACTTTAGTTATAAAATGAAAAAGTATATTTGTGGCAAGAAATATTGAATAATTGTTTAAAAAACAAAAGAAACGAAGTACGTTTCCAAGGCACGAGAAAGGGGGACCTCCTTTTTCCTTTTGCTGCTCATACAAAAAAGGAAATGAACCACACATCGTATGACCAATCAAAGACGATTCCAATAAGGTTGCTAATATGCTGTGGCGCGGGAATGGCATTCTAAAAGCCACATTATCCGGCTTGGCGTTGTTACAAAAAAAGAAAATCTTGCCAGTGTCACCTAATTGGGACAAATCTCTCTTTTTTTCTCTTTTCTCTTTCTTTCATATTTTAATATTTTGTTCTCCTTTTTTCCCTTTTCCCTTTTTCCTCTTCCCTCTTTCTTTCACTTTCACTCACTACCTTTATCTCTCTACTTTTTTTTATTTTATATTTTTCGCTTACTTCATTTTTTCAAGTGCTATTTAATTTAAATCTTATTTACCTACCTTACTTTTATATATAAAGAATGACGACAATGTCCGAGTCTACACAATGGGAACCAGACAACAAAAATACACTCCCAAAATCTATCCCTCATCCTAAACACACTGATACAGCTATGAAGGATTATTTACCAACGCCTGTAACACCAGTAACACCTGCTTCTCCTCACTTTAATAACGAGAAAGAAAAACATACAAACATAAACAACGCCACTACCCACAACAGCAATAATTATTCTGCTTTTTCTGTCATCAAACCCGAAACAAAAGAGACACCACCAACAGATGCAAAGCCTTATTCTTGTCCAGAGTGTCACCAAACATTTAGTCGTCCTCATAATTTAAAATCTCACCTTACGACACATTCATCTGAGCGACCCTTTCAGGTAAAAAACTATTATTAGAAAAAGTAGCACAAAAAAGAAAAAAATGTACTAAAAATTTATTATTTATTATAAAGTGCGATGTTTGTAAACATCACTTTCGGCGCCATCATGATTTAAAGCGTCATCAAAAGTTGCATACTGGCGAAAGACCCTACGTTTGCAATAATTGTTTTCGGTCTTTCGCAAGACTAGATGCATTGAATCGCCATCGTCGTGCAGAAGGTGGCACAGCATGCAGTGCTGTACATCATCAGCAAAAGCAGCACCAGCAGCAGCACCATCACCCACAACAAGTCTCAGGTGGTCCAGACGCCACTTATAGTGGTGGTGGCTTATCGAGTCCTACCCGCCCCGTCATCCCCCAATTACACATCCCTCACCCAGCCTCACGCCCCTACTCAACATCACCTAATGTATCTACACCACCACCACCACCACCACTAACCAACTCAAACAGACCAACCTCTATACCAAATAATCATAATAGTACACACTCTTCACCGTCTCCTCCCACATTACAGCAGCAACAGCAACCATTACTTCCCTCCCCTAGTGCTCTCTCGGGCTTACCGGTTTCAGAGCATAATAATTTAACTCCCATCATTTACAATAAAAAACATTTACCCCTCACACCCAACTCGCCACCACACAAGTTCCACCCCTATCAATGGTCTCCCTATCCTCGCTACGATCGACCTACTTTACCTCCGCTTTCATCGCCTCCTATATCAAACGTTGCGCCACCACATCAACCAGCAACTCCATCATCATCCACAAATAATGATCAGCATGTATTAGATAGATTGCGGCAGGAAAATGATGAATTAAAAAGAGATATAAATCAATTAAGAGCAATGGCTCAGAAAGAATCTTTGCAATTAAAATCACGCCTACACGACCTGGAAGTCGAGGTAATATTTATTTATAGCATTTTGCAATATAATTATAGACTAACCCATTATCCTATTCTATAGAATAAAGTACTTCGATCACTTATTCAAAAATCAGATATAGAGAAATCCAAAGATTGAAATCAAATGATAATAATAAAAAAGTTTATATATTCATATAGTTATAAATATCACCTACTGACATTGAAGATGTCTGGTTCAATTGTTTGCTTTTTTCTGATACATTTAGATATCTTTTTCTAAAAAAAAAAGGAAAAACACATGATTGCTTATTAAAAAAAAATAATAACGGAACAAATGAACCAAGGGGTAGGGAATACAATAGAACTATAAGTGAAATGGATATATATAAAAAAAAAAAGACTATGTTCACTACTTTACAGAAAGTAGACAAAAGGGTCTAGGCAGGATATCTATTCCTCAGCATAGAGTTTTCTGTAAACAGGAACATCATTTACAAGTGAATGGATTCTATTCTTCCTTTCCATTTCTTATTTTTTTTTAAAAAAAAAAAATAGCTTATATCATACAGAATTAGTTTATAATAAACTGTGCCTTGTGTGTCTGTACCCATTTTATTATCATTTATAATTTGTAGCACATGTGATGCAAAACATAAATACGGAATAGACAAGGAACACATCTTGAAACTCATGCAAAGAAATGATCTCACTTTCTCCTCCTTCTTGCCCTTTTTTTTCTTCTAGTCTTCTCCCCTTCCTAAAACTAAGGATTTAATGTGCTGCCAAAAAAAAAAAGAAAAAACTAGATTCATTCATTCATTCCTGCAAAAAAAAAAAAAGTGAGGCAAAAGTATATATATATGGCATTTCCGTATTTAGGGCTCACCTGAGTCGCTACGCCTTCTCATACATCTTACCGATGATGGTAGTTTTTTTTTTTCATAAATCAAATTCTCAATGTTTATTTAACATTAACATTTTTAAGAAAAAAAAGACAGGTCGACGCCATCCTTCCTTCCTTTCTGATCATTTTTATCTTTTGTTGGTTTTTGGAATGTGTTACCAAAAAAATGAGAGAGAGAGAGAGAAATAAAACAAAAAAGGTTCGGCGATCTAAAAAATGGTAAGACACGGAAACTGAGTCAATATTCTAACTCTATATTTTAATTTACCGATAGTCCGCGCGTACAAATGCTTTGTATGCTCATCACTACTCTCTTTTTTTTTTTTCGCCTTTTACTATGATTAAAAATATACCATAGTAGCGCATCACCCAACAACAACAACAAAAAAAAACAAGGGATCGTTTTTTTCTTACATTTTGCTTTTGTAAAAATACGAAATGAATCCGAGTGCCATCATTTTATTTTTATTAACCGTTAATGAATTGTTTACTTTACTGTGTTTATTTGGCGTTGATTTATATATTTTATAAGGGAAAACGATCCGTTAGTAAAACACTACTATAGCCACATGCTGTTGTGGCTAATAAATCCAAGGAAACGCCACTTGTTTCAAATTGATAAACATCGTTGTTTTAATTTTTATTTATGAAATGTCGGTAAAGAGCATCATTATCCAATGAGAAAAAAAAAAACGCAATTGAGTATTTAGAACAAGTAAACTATTCTAGTTCATTTTTTATTTTTGTGATCTCTACTATTATGTGTATGATAATAGTAATAACTATAATTTACAATATACAAAGAACCAGCAAATGCATATACATTACGAACGAAAAAGAGGAGACTCTTTAAGTAGAAACGCCAGAGTATGTGTTATACAAGTCACGAGAATCTCCATTACCAGCAACATTCATAACAGCTTGACCAATACCAGCACCATCAAAGTGATCTACACCATAGAATTTTGAGGCAGTGTACTCGAGTTCAAATTCAATGCTACGCTTATCATTTGCCTTTTCGAGATCTACATAGTATTGGTTCCAATCACGGATGGTACCAACTGGGTAGTCACCAGCGGAGGTCTGATATTCGTACACACGGATAGCAGGATTGTTCACGGGAATAATGGAAGGAGCATTGAACAAGCCACCAGCAGCAGTCTTCAATTTCTTGCTACTCTTGGCATCCTTGTCACTGGGTGAGATGAAATCATAGTCGCCACCTCCTGAAGATACAATGGCGTTCAAGTTATCATCTATCAAGGAGAGCAAAAATTAATAAATTTTTGTGTCATCGAGATTTTTTAAAAGACTTTTTCTTCCTTGTTTTCTATTTGTAAAACTTACTGTTGGTATGACCAGTGAAATGACCGGCAATGATGTCTCCGTATTTACCAAGCAAGTTGAAATATTTCTTGTAACATTTTTTCTTGTAAAGCTTAGAGCCGTCATCATCAATTGGTGGAACGTGACCCATAATATAAACCATATGATCACCTCCCTTCTTGGAATACTTTTGTAGAGTGCTTTCGAGCCACTTCATCTGGTCGGCAGCCTCACCACTTCCATCACAGTCATCAACATCATCATTCTTTTCGAAAAAGTACATTGAGTTCAAATTAATGACACTCAATTTTCCGTCAAGGACTTCTTGGTCAAAGTAACCACCAGAGGAGAAGGTAGATCCCAGGCTGAGGCCAAGCGGGTTCCAAATCTTTTCAAGCTGAGAGAAGATTTTGTCGTTTTTTGAGACATCGTTATGGTCAAAAGCATCGTTGTTACCAATTGTGGGGATCTATTTAGATAAAGGGGGCAGTACAGAAAAAAAAAACAAATTAGAAATTGTGATTTTCCTGATAAAAAAAAGATGACTCTAAAAAAAAACTTACATATGGTGTATTTTTAATATCGTAAGTGCTTTGGAAGTACTTCATTACAGATTTATGTCCGTTGATGACGTCTGATTGAGTTCTAGGTAAATTATCATCACGGTCCTATTAAGAGAGGCAAGTTAGTGTTCCTGAATAATGTTGTACGAAATAAATTTGCGGAGTTTACATGTCTGACAGTGTCACCAGTGTAGATGATGAAATCAACATCGTTAATGGATTTCTTCAAGAAGTCAAATGTTGCATCTACTAATGCTTTAGGAGAATCGCAATCGGTACCGAGGGCACCGTATTTTCCACTATCCTTGGAGCGCTTTTTACCATAAGTATGGCAATAATCATCAGGATCAGCACCTTCTTTATAATAAGGATCAAGATGGATATCTATACATGATTGGCAGGATTTAGTAAAACAGAAAATGATACTCTATATATCCTTGTTTATTACCTGTAATATGAAGGAACTTTCCGCTCAATCCGCTACCTCTTTTAATGAGTGGTCTTTCGTTTTTAAGAGGCACGGCAAGAGTAGACTGAACAAGTAAAATACAAGCAGTAATGCAGGTAACAGATTTTAACCAAACCATCTTTAAAGCAATTATTTTAGAATGAATTTAAAAAAGAATAAGAAATTAAAAAAAAAGGATAGCATCGTTGTACCTTCTTTTTATACCTTTTTTTTTTTTGCTAGTTTTTTTTTAGAAATTCTGTCCTTGATTAATTATATGTTACTCCCCATCAATGAGAACAGCATAAGTGAATGGAACTGAAGTTCAAAATGTTTTTTAGCTTGTAGCTAATTTAAAATTACTGCATTAAGAATTTCTCTTATTTATCAAAAAAGGTTATTTTATAACTAATTGATCATTTAACACCCCTTCTTTTCGACTCGACAATGTTGTCAAGATGCTTTGATTGGAAGTTTGTTTTTATTATCCTGTATTCTTTTCATACTAAAATAATTGATGAACTGATATAATAAATATTCTTGCTGATCATCGTAAAAAACATACATTCCTCTTCGCTGATCGTTTTATCTTGAGAATCGTATATATATTCTACGTTTTCTTTCGTACTCTCCATTTTGGTGTGTAGATGTTCTGTCACGCTTGATGCATACATTTTATCTGTATTTTAATAGATATCATCTGATCTGAAACTAGTCGAACAATTATATTTGGTTGTCATAACAATAAAGGTCACTCTCTAATGGAATATCCTGGAAATTGGAATATCTTTTGACGTGGCCACACTACTTGATATCGCCTTTTTTATAGTGTTAAAATCAAGTTGACCAATTGTATAGACCTTTGACGATTTGAAAATAGAATATAGAATGCTACAATTGTCATACTTCAGTATTCCAATTCCCAGTTTTTTATCTACTTGAAACCTCGCTTGCTTAGCAGTTCTAATCATCAAATCATAATTGTATAATATTTCTGATCTCATTTAAAACATTGTTCTTTGATCTGACTATTGGTGACTTGGTTCATCATAATATAATGGCAGCTTAGTCTCCTTTGATAGCATAGTATTAATACTTGAATAATCAATAAAAAGAATAAGAGCATCCTTTAATTGTGATCTATATTAGGTGTCCTACTTTTCAATTCTCTCTTATTTAAGCTGTTTACTTTTCATCTACATCTTTGTATGTATTACAGCTCTATTTTTTTTTATTTTATTTATGATGAACTGAAGAACATAACTTTTGGAAGATCTGAATTAATTAACAATCCAAAAGGTATAAGCATCGGAGTTTCCATATTTGTAAAAATAATAAATAGTAAATCTTGTGTACCCAATTTGTGTTAAATCTACTTCAATGAGAGCTGTAAATTTTGTCACTTTGAGAAATTGAATTTCCGTAACCAAAAAACAAATGTCACTTTCCAAAAAATGAATAGCACTAAGCCGAAAATGATTGTCTCTTCATGACTAGAAGCTTTGTCCTTTTGAAGTAAGAGAAAGGTCATAATAAGTTAAATCAAATTGACCTAAAAATAATAACTTTAAAGCACTTAGAATGGAGTCTTATTACAACATTGAATGGTATGTCATTTAGAATGACTGGCAAAGATGTATAAAATTTCAGCAGGTATGGCATTACATGCCTCAGCAAACCTATCCTCAGTCAACAGTTTGTGGTGTTTCAATTTTCCTTTTGAGATTGCTCAAAACTATTCAGTTGGGTTTAATTCAAGCGAATATGAAGGCAGAACATCAGTTTATAGCCATAACTCTCGATTTTTTTTTACATCATTGGTTTTGATTTATGCATAGTACAAGTTATCCATCACCAAATAGCTCCCTTTTAGATCTCCATTAAGATCTATGATATCAAGCAGAGTATTCATAAATTTGATAAGCGCGAAGTTGCCGTACCTTTTAATATCAATTCTGAAATATCTTGCGCACTGCTCTCGTTTTTCTACGCCATACTCGGTGATTATGATCGACTATATTCTGACCATTCGTTTTCAGAACTATTCTAAAAGCCATTTCATAGGAAGTCATTCCACAGACGCATCTGTAAGGTTGAGTTTGCAGTGCGCCCATTACGCAATTGCAAGACCTTCTTTCAAAAAAAAAAAGAAGCATCTCAGAAACCTAAGCAGAGATTTAGGTACATAATCATATATCCACTGTTGAAGGGATAGTGAAGTGAGGCCCACTGTTCCCCTGTCAAATAGCAAAATGTATATGAAATATAATTTAATATTCCAAAACAATGTTACTTTGAAATAGCTAGAGAGTTGGTTGTTTTATAAAAAATTAACTTGAACTATTATAAAAAAAGGTAAAAAGGTGATAAAAAACAACCCTGTTGTGCATGCATGCTCTGGGCATCTCCTGTTTTTTTATTTCTTTTTCTGGCTATTTCCTTGAACGCATGAAAGTTCATTAATTAAAAAATATATTCGACTGAAGATCAGAAAATTGTAAAAGAAATCATCAACGTCATTTTTTAATATGATTTTTTAGTGTCCCCCCTTCTTTAGTAATAATAAAGTTAATAAAAGATTCACCAATGTTATTCTGTTGAAAACAAAAACTGAGTTCTTTCTTTTTTTTTGTATTTTAGTTCTTGATCGAGTACATTATATTGTTTTTATAAAGAAATCGTTGTTTTATTAATATTTTTAAAAAACAGAATTAACAAAGAAGAAGCAAAGAGAGACATGGACATATGGTTTACAGTTATTTTAAAAAAAAAAATATAACCTTGAATGTACAAAGTTTATTCTAAAGCAAAAAAAAAGGTGTTAAAATTCCAAGCCAGTTGGACTACAATAGTAATAAAAGAAGATATTCTACAAATATAAAAATACAGAACATATATAAAACAGTACATGAAGAGATATATAATGAAATAGAGAGAGATAGAGGAGAGAGCGTAGTGATACTGTGTATGTAAGAGGAGAATATAAGAGGCATAAAATGATGTTTTTTAGGTTTTTTTGGAGAGGTTTAGACATCTACGATGCGTTGAACCTTATTACACTCTGATAAATGCTCACCGCGGTATTTAATTAGGAATTCACCATGTTCTTTCCAAGTAACAGTCTTATTAACAGGACAGCCCTATAATAGATGGTGGTAATTAGTTAAAAAAGCACTAGTTATGCTCAACTTGTCACACACTTTCTCTTTCTCTCTCTCTTTCACACACATTTCTTCTCAGCTCTATATTTACCTTATTACTGTTTGAGCATTTGTAATAAACACTCTTGTTACCAGTCTTTTTTTGGACAGTGTTACCATTGTTTTTCCAAAAGTATCCATCCAAATAAGGATATTCTCGTGTCTCTACAATCTTTGTAATGGCCTGCATCTCTCGTCTTCGACGAGGTCGACTTGGAGATATATTTTCATATTTAGCATGTTTTTCTGTTTTCTCGATGCATGATGAATAGGGTAGTATGCTTTTTTCGTCATTGAACGATGCTGTTGCCATCATACTAGATTTAAAATTTGCTTATTAATATACTTGAAGTATCCGGGGGAAAATAAACAAAAATAGAAATTTACCTATCCATATTGAATAATGTAGAGGAAGCGGAAGATACTGGAGTAGAGCTGGTATGAATAGAAGAAAAGGTATGATCATCAAAATCGTCTGAATCAGTGAAAGAGGAACATATGTTTGATTCACGTCTTTGCTCTTGCTGGAAAAAAGGATTTGATGTTGGTATACTACATTGGTTTGACGATGATAGTAGAACAGAACTAACATCGTTCAACATACTGAAACTTGTGCGTCTCATGTTATTGTTATGGCTATCGAATGTGGATGAGTTTGTAGAAGAAGGAGTGGCAGCTGTAAGAGGAGGGGTAGGTTGCTGCTGTTGCTGCTGCATATAAGGTGAATTTGATTGTGGTGGTGGCGAGGATGACATTAAAGATGTATTGAATGAAAGGTAATCTGTATTCGACTGTTGCTGCTGCTGCTGCAATAATAGTAAGTCAAGTTCTTTGGCTCTTAATTTTGCTTCTTCGGCTCGTCGTTTATCCTCTTCTAATTTGCTCATCAATATCAACTTTAAAAGGTCGGGCTGGGATTGATAGCTACATATGATCTCTTGAAGGTCCCCCGAGGAAGAGGAGTTTGGGTTAAGGGGTAGTTCTTTTGCTAAAGTTGGCGACATGTCAGAGTTCCCTATGAATGATGGGAAAGGTACTTGTTCATGATGATAGAGTGGTATAGTCTTTGAGTCTCTCGTTGTGTAATCATAATCAGACATATTTTAAGTTATGCTTTTTTTTTGTTGTTGTTTGATTTGTTGATTCGATTTTTTTCTTTAAAAAAGGGTAATAAAAGAAGAAAGAGAAAAGAAAGAGAAAAGAAAGAGAAAAGAAAGAGATTAAATTACAGGGTTTCGATTCAACAACTTCCCGACTTTATATTGTGTATTTTTCATTTATTCTCAGGGTCACTGAACCCCTACTATTCTCTCCGCTGTACTTTGTGAGGTTAGCACAGGCAAAAAAGTGTGGGATTCCGCGGTAATGGCTCCATTTATTTTTTTTTATTTCCAATAATAAGCTTTTATTATCAACAATTATTCTAATTTAAATAAAAAAAATATCGAATGATTGAAGGGTATATAAAAAACGAAAAGAGGCAGTGTAAACGCTATTGTAAATCAAAGAAAACCAGGAAAGAAAAATAAAGCCCCATTTTTTTTAAAAACAAAAAAGGTATACAATGCCCTGTTCTTCTTGTTTTATGGTTACATCACAAAATAAGTGGCACGCTTATGAAAGACAGAAACAGGGTCTTTGTTTCCCAAAAAGAAAAAAACCGTACCAAATACTCGCAACCGGGAAAAATGTTGAGATTTTTTTATTGTGTGTGTGTGTGTGTGAAGGAAGAATAACAAACAAAATTCTCATCGTTTTTTTCCCTTCTAAACACCACTGATGTGCCTGATATGGCTCGCTTGTATCCCATTCCCTTTGAATTGCTCTTTTTTACACAAAAGTAAACTTGCCCGTATCACAGCGGAAAGAAGCTGGAAAACAAAAGTCGATAAGAAGCATCAATTAAAAATAAACTGGGGTAAGAGTAAAAAAAGAAAAAAGGACAGGATGATGTTTATAGAAAAAGGAAATAGATAGATAAAAAAAACACAACCCCACCTTTTGTAATACGTTCACTATTTCTCCAGGTTTTTATTTTTCTGGGGTATTGTGATGCTTTTGTTTAGATATAATTTGTTCGTTTAAGATGATAACAGATAAGCTGAATGTATATTCCTACAAATGTCAATGACCAATAATGATTGGATCAAAAAATATCTATTTAAAAATAAAAACCAAAATAAACATGATCCAAAAAAAACGTGGCAATCTTGATAAGTGAAAAAATGCGGGAATTCTCCCAATAGCAAAACGAAATTGGCATTTATGTAATAACTTAATGTTGGCTATGGCGGTAAAATGCAGTAAAAAAATGAACCCTTTAGGCATAAACTATTCCTATTATTGTTGGTTTATTTCTTATTAAAAGAGCAAGGGCCCACCATTGCGGTTGATAGGTTACACGGTCTCATAACCACCATTGTTATCTTGTTGTATTTTTATTATTATTGTTACTATATTAAGCCTTACAAGCCATTGTATCATTCTAAATTGACAATGTTTACCGTCATCCCTTATCATATTACTGATGAGAAAGTTTACTATTAGAATTTCAATATAGTACTGTTCTCGCATACGATTAGTCAGTATCGTTCAGTACATCCTTTTTTAAGTGGTCCATTGAATGGCCGCCGTCGCAATTCATGAACTTGGCATCCAAAATACACAAAAAAACTACTTTTTAAAAAATAAAATAAATAATGTCATGCATTCTTTTTTTTTGCTGTCAAGTGTATGTTGTGTTTTAATTCAAAGATTTGTAGATTTGAATTATGAGTATTTTAATATAGATTTCATTTGAAAATGGTTTGCTTTGGCTTTGGAGTGAGTTATTTCTATTTTTCAGTTTATTATATTCGTTGAATAATTAATTAGGAAAAGATACTCCAAAGAGGTATGAAAAGATAGCCACAGTTTGTGCCAATATGCTGATATTATTTATGAATGATTTTAAATGGAATTCAGAATATAAAAATGTATTTATAGAAATGAAGGTTATTTATAAAGGGGGTACTCTATACAAAAAAATAGCTTTTAAAAAATTGTATAATAAAATGGTGTGACTTATTCATTGTGCACCACGTTTCCGGTATATTTTGTTGGGTTGTATGTCGTTGTGTGCAAAGAAAATGTAGCACTTACATTTTTTCAGAAATTGACAATATCACATATGCATCAGTCTGCCTTTTTTTATTTTGACTAAGATTTGCTTTCTCAGTTTGTATGTATCCGAGTATGTCGTCAATACTGGATTTTGATATAATGTTGTTCAATAATGCTGTCAAGCTTGAATCTAGCGGTTCCGTTGTGATGTGATTAGCATCATCAAGTATATTAGGAGTATAAAAAGCTTTAGTGAACAGGTTAAAATAGTTGTATATTACTGATAAACTTAAACTATATATATGAAAATTGATTAATTGAAAGCATTAACTATTATTCTCTGCACTTACGCTAACAGTGTCTCTTCTTCCACGCTGATTTTTTCTTTTAATAATTGCCTTGTAGATAATAGGAACAAGCTTGATTTTGGAGTTCCGTCGCTTTCACACAGTCGCAGGCATGTCTGTAATATAGCCGTATTGCTTACGAGCACAGCAAAAAATCATGTAGCATTACGACCACTGCCAATTTTTTCACGATATCGGAGTGTAGACAAGTACTAAGAGATCAAATATACGATTTGAGGTCACGCCTGTCTTCACTATGTATTAGTTGAATATGTCTTGAGATATTATTGCCATACAAAGCTTTAATAGGATGTTTGTTGTATGGACCCGCCCTTTTTTTTTTTTAAAAAAAAAAAAGTATTTATTTATATGAGTCGCGTTATATACATAAAAAGTACTCTAATTATCTTACTTTTCGAGAATTAGAGGAAACTTTTCATGAGTACGTAGAGACAACACAAAACAGTTTCTCCAAGTATTATATATTTGCATAGGCTCCTTTTTTTTTCAGGTTAACGCACCAAGAGATCATTTTGACTTGGTTTTCTTCAACAAACTCATCAGAAACTGATACATTAGTTTTTGATACATATTCATTAAGCTCTGCAAAATATTAGAAGGATATTCTATAATATTTTACTCAACAATTTCAATACAAACCATTGAATCAAAGAAATTGATGAGACATCATAAACGCGTTCAAGTTAACTGAATAAGGGTTTCAGTCAAAGAGATAAAAAAATAAATGATAAAATGCATATAAGAAAACAGTCTCCGCATTTTGTGCTTTGACAACATTTTGGAACTTGAGAGCACCTAAAGTGGTGACATCTATTTTCTCTAAAATAATGACAAGACAAATGGCTTTGTGCACATCCTCGAAGGTCCCTAAGTGAGGCGGTATAACTGTATGCATCATTGATGGGGTTACAGTTTATTGCTGGAAGCGTATGTCATGAAGAAGACTTAATACACTATGGTTGCTTTCGTGTTCAAACTATTACAGATAGATAAAATTGCATCACCCCTTTTCATTCTCCGTCTCTTGCATTTGGTATAGCTAATAAGTCATATCAATATTCTTCCAGAAGACAAATTATTGGAATTGAATTCGGAGGATGTATATGAAGATATCAAGAGCGCACTATATAAAATTATGACAAATACTAAACATTTGATTGAATTATCAGCCGTCTATTCAAATCACATTTATTGTATAGAAAACGCTACAAGCAATTGCACAAAAGGCACTGGTTGTTTTAATCAATGAATACAAAACATCCATCACCTGCTCCACGTGCCATAATCCATTAGATAATGTGTATAGTTCTGAAGACTTTAAGTGTGAGCATACGTAAGTTGAATCATACTGATACAAAGCCTTTGCTTGCTCAGAAAAAAAATCCAATGCTAGGTATACTTATATTATCTCTTCATTTCGCTTTAAGACTAACTGTCTTTCATCATAATAGAAAAAGAACAATTGAAGTATCCTTTGAAGCTTTGCCCCAGCTGTTCAAACGGTAATAAGACGTTGGTGAGTACATGATATATCTATCTCGTTTGCAGAAGGGTAATAAGATAAACTAGTTTTGGAATCGTGTCATGAATGCTGCCATAAACATTCGAGATGTGTTGATGTACTATCTCAATTCTGGCTTCAATGTTGACTCTCGGCATCCTTCTTTGCGTCACAATAAAAATTAAAGGTACTTCATCTAGCATTACTGCCTCTTGTTAGAGAAAAGAAAACCAGTCATGTTCTAATTTAAACTCCTGTTATTGGAGATATAAGTAAAGCGTTCACTGTAATAGCTTCAGCACGTGATGATCTGAGTATTCTAGATTGTCTTTTATTTGAATAAAATATAATTGAGTATTTATGCTATTTGACGTGTTGATAAACATATGAATATAACTAGTAAAAAAAAGACATCGAACATATAGATACTATATAAATAAGGAAAACATATGGACACCAGTATGACCTTTCAATGTGAAGGTCAGTGCATAAGGCATAGAGTCATTTTCAATGGCTTGTAAATCGAAATATTTTGATTGGTTAATTTGGTAACTCCGTTACATTCATATTGGTGGTAGTTTAATGGATTTGGCGAGCCTACTTGTAGTAATCACCCACCTAATATTGGCCGTTCTCTTTCCCCCCTTACTGGTCATTTGTAAGTAACTCTACAAGATGCATCCATCCTCAAAATATCATCATCCATCATGATTGATAATGGATGCATTACACTTGCTTTGTTGATTAGATGTATAAGACCTTGTTGACTCACTGCTTTTTTACTTGTTATTTTATATATTTTACATTTTGCTCGATGGAAATATTTTTATTTTAAATTTTGAATTGTTTGCAATCATGACACTGAACCTCAACACTCATATATCGACTTTCAACATGATTCACTTTTTTTGTATACATTATTGATAATTTCATTCAGAAAATGGTATTGAAGCATAACAACCAGTTGCCTAACCAGCACTTCCGCAAACAATGGGACCGTCGCGTCAAGACCTGGTTCGATCAAGCCGGTCGCAAGCAATCCAGAAGACTCGCACGTGTCCAAAAGGCTGCTAAGGTTGCCCCCAGACCCGTTGACGGTCTTCTCCGTCCTGCCGTTCGTTGCCCCACTCTTCGTTACAACATGAAGTTGAGATCCGGTCGTGGTTTCACTTTGGAAGAGCTCAAGGTAAATAGTTTGATTTGAATAATAGTGATAAAGGAGAAAAGGAAATGAAAGGAAAAAGACGTGTAAAAGAAGAATGGGAAAAAAGTACTAGGGAGAGAAATAGTGTGTGATAATAATGCAATGTTGTTGTTTGCAGGAAGCCGGTGTCCGTCGCAAGGAAGCTCGCTCCATTGGTATTGCCGTTGACCACCGTCGTCGCAACCAATCCAACGAGTCCCTTGAACTCAACGTCCAGCGCTTGAAGGCCTACAAGGCTAAGCTCATCGTCTTCCCCCGCAAGGCTGGTAAGCCCAAGAAGGGTGACTCTGAGGCTGCCGAAGTTGCCGGTGCCGTCCAGCTCCGCACTGCTCTCTTCCCTGTTGAGCAGGCTGCTCCTGTTGCCGAGGCCCGTGCCATCACTGCTGAAGAGAAGAACGTCAATGCTTTCATGAAGCTTCGTTATGCTCGTTCTGCTAAGCGTACTCTCGGTGCCCGTGAGAAGCGTGCCCGTGAGAAGGCTGAGGAGGAGGCCAACAAGAAGAAGTAAAGATTTTTTTGTTTTCAAGAATTAATAAAAAATAAATCCACCTTTTTGTTAACTACATATTAAATGGAAATCAGAAAAAAGAGGAAAATGAAATTATACTTTATATTTCAAAGAGCCGTTTATTGCTATTGTTCTATCTACAATGGGCTGATGTATGAAATAGAGATTGAGAGTAGAACTTGAAAAGAGTAATATTCTAACCGTTTTATTGCATTTTTTTCAAGATATACTTGAACAAGTGGCAATTGAACTAAAATAATAGACTTTTCTATTTCAGTCGTGAGAGTCAACGTACATCATTTCTGTTGAAGAATTATCGCCAAAATACTTTATTATTTCGATCAACATGGACTTTGAGATGTGTAAAAGTTGCTAATTACATATTCTCTATAAGTTTATATTATAAACTCCTTCAAGGTATTTTATTATATGATATAAAATCATCAAGTCAGTGAAAAAGGTATTGGTAAATGAATAATACTCAATTAAAGTATAACTTTATGTTTAGCTTTTCCAATTTATAAACACTTTGTTATTTATCTTTTGCTCCACGGTTTTAAGTTTAGCTTTGCGTCCAAATAATAGCCAAATTAGTATAAAATTGACAGGTCCCTTTTCCTTGTATATATTTGACTCTCCCTGATTTACGTTAAATGCGTTTGTGCGTTTTGACAGGTTTGTATGAAACATTTCTGTCCTAAGAACACCCGATTTACTAATAAAGTAAAGTGAAAATTCTAATCTGCTCAACCAGAGAGCTGTGACTTTGCGCTATTTTTGCTGACGGAGGTCTTCCATAAAAGTGAAATTTGTTTCTGATTTTTTTTTAATCTTCCTCAACTCAGTCTTTCTCTATCTCTCTGGTTTCTTCAGAATTTGAGCGGCAAAATGGGATCATACCTTAAAAAAGTTTAAAAGGTGAATGCTAAGCGGAAAACGAATTTGTATTGTTTTAAAAAAGTGTATAAATATATTAAAGTGTTTGCAAATCATCCCTTTCTATTCTTTTCATTTCAACATTTTAAAGCGTATTTAATTACTCCAATTACATTATCTATATTATTCTAAATAAAATCTCGTCAACAATAAACAAAATATACAACTGAAGAACAAATGCAGCCATATCCACCTTCTTTGAATATTCCAAACGCTCAAGGTTACTACTACAACAATGGTGAGATTCACCAACATCAACCCAATACTCCAGCATTTGCTATGCACGGTGGACTCATGGTCTCAAATGAATTCTATTCACCTAATATAAAAATTCAAGAAACGATGCCTAATTTACCTCAAGAACAGCCCTCTCCCCCAATGTACTATATTTCTAACAATATTCCTAACAATAATAATGTACCTTTTAATAATAATACACCCGATTCTTCCATCTCCACTCTTTCCTCAAATTCCAATACATCCCCTAACATCACTACCACTTCCTCTGTTTCTTCATTGCCTTCACCACAACTCCGTCATAACAGCTTGACAAGCGATACGTCCATATCTTCTATACAGTTCCCTGAAGAAGATAAACCAAGTCCTCCTACTAAAAACTCAAAATTACCAAAAAATAAGCGCGAAAAAGCATTAGAACGTAATAGACAAGGTAAATATACATATATAAACATTTAAATATATCAACACAATATTCATTCTTATTTATTATAGCCGCATTAAGATGTAGACAGCGTAAAAAGGATTGGTTGAATCAATTACAATACAATGTTGAAGTTCTTACTCGTGAGAACCGCATGCTCGAGCAGCAATCCATGTCTTTACGTGAAGAAATACTTAATTTAAAAACAATACTATTGACACATAGAGATTGTTCGGTTTCTCAGCAACCAGGAGCACTGGATATTGAAAAAGTCATATATAAACCTGTTTTATAGCAATTGATAATATTAAATAAAAAAATACATACTATAAATGACGTTTTGTCTCAAATGTGATAAAAGTATAGAATCTATATTTTCATAGTTTAAAGCGGGGAGTGGGTTACGAATGGAGTTTATTTTGTTTTCTTTCATTTTTTTTTTTTTAATGTAAACAATGAGACATGTAGGACTTTAAAGAAAAATATGAGTGTGTGTGTAGGAGAGAAAAAAAGGAGTAAAAAAAAAAAAAAAGCTGCTCTTTTTTTTTACTGGTGAATTGAAAATGCTCGTTTCAATTTTTTAGTAAATGATCTCTTTTTGACAGATGCATTTTCCAAAAAGAAGCTTTTATTAGTACTACTGGAAGGGTTGGGGGACGAAAAGCTTTTAACTGATGCAGCTCTTGACATTGCTCGACTTAATATACGTCTTGGCGAAAAACTAAAGTCGTTGGCACTCGTGTGTGTTATGATCGGCGACAATATGTCTTTAGAACTCATATTCAAGCTCACTTGACGATGATGTAGGGTCCTCCATTTGTGAGTACTGGATGGGGTCACAGAGCGAGTTCTCTCATTATTAAGAGTAAGATTTTGTTTTTCATTATTCGTCTTGGTATCATCATGAGGTGTAGAGCAAATACACAATTTTTGAATTTCGTTCTTTTTGTTTTTATTATCCTCTTGCGGTTCACAGGGAAGATTAGCTACAGTTCCGTTCAATGACGGAAGGGATCGCTCTCCACAATTCCGAGCTGGATCTACTGGGATTAGGTTTCTGATTTGAGCAGTTCGAGTATCTGAGCTATTCGAGACGGTTTTCTCTTGCTCCGATGGCGCCCACCATATTTTGTCAAAATAAAAAATGGAATAAACACGAAACATTGATATTCAGATTATATAAAAGTGTTTAAATGAACATATAGAAAGGTATAATAAAAATAAAAAAATAAAAAAAAGTACAGGAGAAAAAAAGAGACAAAGGCGTTATTCTCTTTCTAAATCAATGAAAATATGAAAACGACTTGAAGGGGGTCAAAGTGCTACACCGAAAAAAATTGTTTATAATGTTGATTTGAATATTGTTCAAATTGAATTTTGATGTATTTGAGTGAATAAATCGAATGATTTAGTTTAATGCGTGATTTTTATTTGAGATGTTCCTTCTTTTCCCAATGTCTCTTATGCACAACACGTTTCTCTCTATCACACGGTTATAGGTATTCTATTTCTTTCTATTATAATGCTATGTATTCAAGTGGTGGATGTATCATTTGGAAAGAACGCCCCCTTAATCTCGCTGTATTTCGGAAATGCAGGAGTTACATTTTAAACGGTATTTTTTTTTTTTTTTTTTTTATCTGGTGATGAATGCATCATCTTTTTTTTTTTTTTTTTTTTTAAAAATAGAAAGCAATGATAGAGTGTATGTTGATACTTAAATACACACTATAGTATAATTAATCAACAACAAAACTCTTGATGAAAATAAAAAAGTTATGGACTGAGCTAAGCAACAATAGGTTGATCATGGAAATAGTAATCACCCATGGTTTTCTACTGAAGAACAAACCAGTAACGAACTTTTTATTCGCTGATGAAAGGCTCTAATAATTTTTTAATGAAATGAAATAAAAATTAAGTCTCAGGCAGAATGTTTCATTCCTTAACGTTAATTGTCTCGGACTCTATTTTTTACTCTTTTTCTAGTAGTTAGTTTTTACTATTATTACTTATCAGAATTAGGAGAATAAAATCCTACGTAATAAGCAGTTACAAATAAGTAACTGCTTATTACAAATCACACATTTTTTTTTGTTTTTGATTTGTTAATTCTTAGAAACTAGAAATGAAAATTGTAAGTGAAATGATTAATTACGATAAACGTATCCAACATTTAAACTTGTGGAGAAGCCATACCATTCTATGACGATCTCCACTTTTAATAAAGAGAATATCAAACAGAAAGAAAATTTGGAAACAAATACACACAGATCATTTGCTTAGCGTATTTTCTATTTTTTTTCTTTTTTTTTTTTTTTTTTTTTTTTTTTACAGCTTAATAGCTATTTCAAATTCTAAATAAGTGTAAAAATCCTGAGATTTGATTATTGATAATGACTTAAATGTCAACATAAAGCGATATCAAAAGCCAGACACTAGAAAATGGGTTTTTTCCCTGACAAAACTTAAACCCTTCTTTTATGATATACTAACCTATCACCAGACTGGCAGAATAAAACCTTATGGATTTTCTTTTTATCAATGGCGTTTTTCTCCCCCTTTTTTTTTTTTTTTAATTATTTGAAGGTTTTGTTCTTGACCTGAGTTTATATAATTAAAGGATAGAAAACAAAAAAAAAGACATGGAATGTTCCTCAACCTTAATTTTGTTAAACATATTCTAGTGTTTTCATTTGTTTTTGTTATCGATTCTCTACAAGATCAATGTTTTTGATAAACAATTATAAAGCTATTTCAAAACTTTGTTATTTCACAATTAAAACTGTGCCTGTTTGGACATGTTGAATAAAAGACACCATTAAAACTCACTCTATTATTAATAGCATTATAAACGTGTTATTAGTAATTTTATCCGTGGAATAGATCAATCTACCCTTTTTGTTTTTATGCAAATTAAAGTCGCTATTTATTTTCAGTTTTCATTGACCGAACTTCAAGACATTTTATACTCTGCCTTAATAAATAATGTACTATGTGTATTGGCTCAAGTCTCTAATTTGAGCAATATAATTGGCTTGTTTTGATTTTCAGTATGCCATTCATGGACATCGAGTAATCTGATAATAGGTTATCTAAAAAAAATAAAATAAAACATACTCAATGTAATAAAGTGTACGACAGTATATTCCTATCTATTCAACAATTTAAAAATTTATGTTCAGCTATTCCAATTCAGAATTTGATAAAATAGGATCTATATTCGAACTTTTGTATGCACAATTCCAATATTTGCGTCATGTCTCATTTGTTTTATGCATGTGGTAATTGATCTTTCAAGATAAAGAAAAGTATTAGTTTTTTTTTTAGATGAATAAAACAATAAAATAGATTCAATAGGATAACCAGCTCTAATGAGTTTCTCTCTTTTTTTAATATCATCTGGGAATTCCCTGCGCCTTAAAGTAGTTAAAAGTATTCATTTCTTATTTGAATGTCAGGTACTTTATTTTTATTTTTGTAATAGAATATTCTATTTTATGGTTTGTACTGTGTATTATCACTTTTCTAATAAAAAAGTCACTTCTTAATTCAATTATAACAATATAGTACTGTAATATCGATTTTAGTAGTTTAATATTAAAGAAATACATTATGATATGTCTATTAGATGTCTTTTATCAAAAAATAACAGCAAAAAATCATTCCAATGAAACCTAAACGATGCTACATAGTAATTTATAATAGGCGCTTGATAATATCTTTGATTTAATTACAGTTTCATAGCTCTTCATTTTACTACTATATCCTTTTATCTGTATTCAACGCTATTTATTACTAATTGAATACTACGTATAATCAGTCTGTTCATCACTATATCGCATAATGCAAGTTTAAATAAAGTATATATACCATTTAATAAGAAACTGTACTTATCATTGTGCTGGATGTCATTTTTTTTTTCTTTAAAAAGAAAATGATCCAGAAACATCAAGTATAATTTTGATTGGTGAAATTAATACCACCGAATTTAGAGGGGTTCGTATCAACTTGTCACGTAACATAACTTGATTTGAGCTCATAACACCTTCTATTCATAAAAAAGAGTTTTATCTGGAAAGGTTTACATAGTGTTCTTCAACAATTCTCTCTTTTTTTTAACTCGAGTTTTACCTAAATGAGTGATATTTGCTCAAGTATCATGAGCAAAGACATTTAGGAAACTTGAATCCAAAAAATAAGCATTAGCATTTGGTCCAACTGGTGATGCCAAGTTTGTTTCAATCCTAAAGCAGATATTATCTTATCTAGTAAATTAAGACCAATTCTCTATTACTCTCTTTTATACAGTTATTTCAAGCCTACTCTATTTTAGTATACTAAATCATTTCCATGAAGTAAATGATATGAATCAATATACAATAGTAAGTTTTGGAAAAGGCAATTGAGCATGTGACGCCGCCCACGAAAGTAGTCAAGTACTTTTCATTTTCTGATCTGTGATGCATTACTTTGCATGCATACGTATTTTCGATGTGTATGATCTCGTATTATGGATTAAAAAAAAAAAATACTATTATTAATGCTTATGACACTCAATTGAATGAATAAACAATAAAAGAAGAGTTAAGTATTATTTATTATTATATCAGTTTTAGTATTACTGTTCCTTTGGTATCATTCACCTTATTATTACTATTATATATAATCTCTATCTCTATTTATTTTATTTTTTTACATCAAGACCTTTTTAAACATGCCTTCACCCACAATCTTCTCCAAGCCTTTTCCCAAGCATTCATACTTTACAAAATCACGTACTTGCTCAGTTGTCATTCCCGCAATACGAATGAGAGCACCTCTATTCTTGAGAATAGGACTGACGGACCAAAGCACTTGCCGATCCTCCTCCGATTTTAATGTTAGCGGCATCAGGCGCATCGCCTCTGACTTCTTTTGAATAGTCTCCACTGACTCTAATACACCTCCCGCTTCATTCGAACTGATCATGATTAAAGTAGCAAAACAATTATATGGCTTTAAGCGAGACGCAAACGCTGTTTCTCCATCATTTTCCTTCATATAATCCTCATCATCCAATACCATTGCATCCTTGATCACAAGCTTATTACCCACCTTGACATCAATACGACTTGAATAATGTCGAAATGACCAGTTTTCCCCGCGAGTCAGTCGACCACTGGTAAACCAATCCAACAAGACTAGTTGCGATGTCTCATCCTTTAGGTAAATAACTTGACGAGACTGGAACGATGAATCACGAAAACATGTCACAGGATCTGGGATAGCGAGTAAAATGGCATCGGCGCCAACATGATAATTGATGATTTGCAGTGAAGGAGCAGCTTTAGCGCTGCTGGTAACACCACCCGAGACCTGCTCGACTGGTTTAGAGAACACCATAGTAGGCTGTGATAGCTCGCTAAGAGATGCCAACCAAAGTCGTTGGCCAAGTTTATCCTTAAAGATCTTGGTATTACCTTGTGTCATGAGGAGCAGGATAGAGTCTTGCTCTAAACGAATGTCGACATCAAACTTGTCACCACTGATTACTCCACCACCATAACTCAACATGTATACAACCCCAAGTCGATCAGCATGTCCTGTGGTGGGGATAAACTTGAGTGGGTATTGGGCGTGGATTCTTTCAAACTTGGTTCGGTTGCCATAGCAACGGCAAACCAAGATTCCTTTTCCGGGCTCATTGTCTGCAGTGGTAGTGAATCTCTTCATTAAAAGTTTAAATAATCAGGTACAAAGAATGCGTAAAAAAAAAAGGAAATGTAAAAAAAAAAAAATAGTAGGAACACACCCAAAAAGTAAAACCTAATTTTATCAATGATAAGTTATCTTGTGCATCCTTTGTATCTGTCCCAATAGAAGGGTATTGTGTTTGAACCGACACGTGACCTGTTTTCCATTTAAGGTTATATATTAAGGAACAAACAAGTGAATCACAAAAGCAATTATTCTCACAAGTAGAGGACATCATCATCTATAAAGGTTTCAATAATAATCGAGAACAAGCAGACAAACACTTTCAAGATGCTTAAACTTCCATCAACATAAAACAATACTCTTAGACACTTTCACAACATACACATTTATATAGCAACAAAATGTCAAATTGGGTATGAATATAGATCACCAGTCTCTGCAGAAGTACCTATGAAGACTTAAGTCGTGGTGTTAACTTCTTTCCTTTACTTTTAAATGATACGGCAATTGCAAGATGACATGGAATATTTGATGAAACAAGCCAATGAGGTACATGAAACTCTACTGATACACAAACATGGTCCTTAGAAGGAAAAGATCTACATTGTGAATATTCCTAGCTAAAAAACCAAGAAAGTATTTTGGTGGACTTTGGTATCCTCATACAGGGCATCCCAGGGTGAGAATGATACTTGTCTTTTTGCTCGCTTTTTATTGGTTCATAGTTTTGTCTTTATATTTGAGGCGCTTAGAGTCGGGTTTAGGTTGGGGTTGAGGCTGTATCATGGTCATATCTCAGCGTGTATTTTTCATGATAATAGTGTATGAATGCAGACCAAAATGGTCTTGGATATCAGCGCGGTAAAGCTTGTCAAACAGGGAGGTATTTTCATATCATGGTTAAATTTCAATATTAACTTCTCATGATACACGTTTTGCGATTATGGCGATGATACATAAAGGAGTAAACTGAATCAAACTCAGTTCACCCTTAGACCCCCTAAATCAAAATAACATAAATATCCACAAATATCAGTTTATAAACAAACAAGCTTTTCTTTAAGTAATTTTCTGGAATTTGAATTTTATTTGTAACGTATTGAATTGAAGATAGGAAGATCTTCAGTTATACTAGGAAGACTTCGAACGAGAATGGATTGGAACCAAACTACACCACAGACGTATTAGCGAGTTGATATCCACAAGAGTCAGATCTTTTAACCAATCATATCTTTTTATTCAGTGAGATCAGTCAGATCAATCAGACCAGGTTACAGTCTTCTTTAACGTACTACCAGATTTGAATTTCTACCTACTTTTTATAATATTTTAAACATTTTTCAGGTTATTTTCTTGAAATTAATACGCTATGGAGGCAAAAACATCCTGTAGTGTTTACTCTGTTTGGTTCAATCCATCATTTCCAAAAATGGAAATTAACGTCAATTGTAGTGGTTATTGTTTCTCAACATCATTTTTTACTTTACGACTTACTTGAACCTTACTTTGTTTTTAATATAACCAATGATCAAACCTATCTCGGTCTTGGTAACAAAAACAGATATCGATTCTCCCAATAAAATGGTTCAGAATCTGAAAGGTTCTTTTAAGTGTTCCCTTCTCTTTCCACTTGTATAAAATAAGAAAAAGTCAACTGGTGAATCAATTATAAATACTCTTAACAATTGAGCAACGTGATAAAAGATATGTCATAAAGAAACTTTGTTTATGATGAACCCTGTTTTTTTTTTTTAGTCATGCAGATCGCCAATGAAAATTTTTATCGCGCTTCTTTTTTTACAGTCACTTTTTTTTTCCACCATATTTTTAGCCTTTTTTTATTTTTTTTGGTTCCTATCAATACACTTTCAACACATATTATAAAACAATGAGCAACAACTTGAAAAGAAAGGCATCTGAAGACGACGAAATGCCTCCAAAAAAGCTGGCTGCTCGCGATGCCTCCGACGATGAGGATTCTGACGATGGACTTCAGGTAAAAGAAAAAAAAAAACCTCTATGGCGAGATAAGCTAAATAAGAATAATAAAAAACATGAAGGACATTGTCGATGTTGATTTTGATTTCTATAATCCTGACGAGATTGATTTCCACGCACTTAAAAAACTTCTTACACAACTCTTTGCCTCTGACGCCGAGTTGCTTGAGCTTGGTGACTTTGCGGATATCATGATTGAAGAAAACCAAGTGGGTACAACTGTCAAAGTGGATGATATGAAATCAGATCCTTATGCTATTTTGAGTATTATCAATTTGAATCATCAAAAGGTATAAACAAAAAGGAGATTTTTTTTTTAAAAAAAATAGGGATTATATATATTGATATTGTAAATGATATATATAGGAAAAGAAGGGTGTACAGGATTTATGTAAATATTTAGCAGCAAAGTGTCCAAAGAAGGATGAGGCATTATATAAGGCTGTTCAGGATATTCTGTCACTATCAACAGAGAAACAGCTCGGTTGGGTTGTTTCTGAACGATTTATTAATATGCCAGTAGAGATCATGCCCCCAATGTATTCAATGCTTCAAGAGGAAACCCAAAAGGCAATAAAAGAGGTATATAATATATATATAAAAAAGACAGATCAAATGAGAGATGGTACTCATATATAACATATAGAATGAGCCCTATGTATTCGAATGGTACATGTTTGTCTCTAAAACATACCGAGAAGTCACACCTACCGCAGAAGAAGAAGATGGCGTCGAAATGGCACCTCCTTCCAAAAAGTCTAAAAAAGAAGTCGAGAGTGAAGTCTTTTACTTCCAATCCGAGGATGAGATCATTTCCCAATATGCTGAATATCAATTCGATTACAAGTTCACAAACAATGAAAAGGAACAGGCTGCAGATTCAAGACGTGCCTTTTCAGAGTGTGGTATTGCACCTTTCCGTAGATTGATGTTTGTGCATGCATCTAAGTTTGATCAACTTGTCAGTGAGATCAAGACAACTTGTACTTCAGTGACTGCATAACAAAAAATAATAAATAAAATATACGTATATAAAACGAAAAAATGTGTTTATTATTATTATCTATTGAGTGTGGGTCTTGACCATATCTTGATGGTGTGATCATAGCCCGCCGTAACAAGTCCCATATTCGACATGGCCATGGACCGAATCATGGCCTGATGCCCCGTCAATGAATGTATCACTCGACCCGTCCTCGTCTCCACCACCGCCACCGCATTATCATCGCCACCCAGTGCATAGAAATAGAGACCAGAGGGGTGCCACAGGTGCCGTTTTGTAGTGAATGCATTCTCGGTCGGATGGATATAATAGCGCTGTACTTGTCGTTGTTGTTCACCCAGTGCAAACAGAAGAGTGAGTCCACTCGCGTGATCGGTTGTACAGAGCAGGTGACGACCGTCGGGTGAGACTGAAATCCATACAGGTGAAAAGGTGATCCCATCATCATGGCTCATATTGATACGCGTTACGAGCATATCAGCAAGTCGAATATAGTGTAGATGGGTGTCGTGACGGACACCTACAATCAATGTCTCATCATCATAAAAGCAGATCGTTTCTACATTGCCTGTGAATCTAAACTGTTTCAGGAGGGTATATTCAGGTAATCGATTTGCGGTATCCTCCAGGTTGCTCTTGTAGATGATGACGGTATGATCATAGGAGGCAGTGGCAAAGTAGCAATGACTAGAGAAGATACCACGTATAATGTAGCGCTCATGATCATGAAAGCGCTGAAGTACCTGGGGGTGCTCTACCTTTTCGTCATGCTCACAAGATATATCCACAAGTGCACTACTGCCATCCATAGAAGTGGTGAGCATGAGTTGAGGGTAGCTGGGGTGAAAGTCAATACTTAGAACGGGCGCTTGGTGATGTCGGTATCCTTTTGATAGGATACTATCATCACTACAAAACATGGTGTTTATTTTGACTGTCTTGTCTACACAACTAGTGGCAATCATGTTGGTATGTGGTTCTACTGCAACTGCGAGTATATTAGTGGAGTGGATGTCTGAAAAACTGTCGGTTTGTGTGGTGTAATAGTCATCATCGCCTTGCCTTATATCTTCAGTTCTATATTGTTAAGTATATTTACATATTCATATATATATTATATATATATTTATATCATCATTATTACCTTGATCTTCTTGTATTTGTCAGTTCATTTATGGATGATGATGGTGATATTCCGTCTTGTGAAAGTGACTCCGGAAGCATAGGAAGTTGGTGTGGTTCAAGATAATGGCTTGCTTCTCTTTTAAACACTTCGGCTGTTTCATTATAACCATGGTTTATTAAGAATCGAAGTACTGTAGCGTGTGCCTGAGCAGTTGATGTAGTACTCGTCATTGAGAGAGAGAGAGAGAGAGGGAGGGAGGGAGAGAAAAAGGAACAAAAAATAGTATCATAAACAAGGTCATTCTTTTTATATTATTAAATCTCAGAAAGCATTGTTTTATTTATTTGAAACAACAAGGAGTTAGAGTATGAATGGTTTTATTTGCATAAGATAAACAAAAAAACAAAGGATTTGTACAAAATAAAAAGATAAAAAAGAACTATGACATCTTGTAATCGCAAGTAGCCTCTACACTGGCACACTCACCAGTAAAAGAAAAATCTATAATAATATCAAGATCTCTAGGATTGCTCTTATTGGGTGCACAACTTAAACTACCCTCAATGCTCTCGCCCTTCTTCAATGTCAACGCATCAGGAGTATAGAATACAGTCTGCTTCCAGTGAGTATATTTGGCAAAAGGACCAGTAGAGAAGTAGACTGGCTTATGACAATGAGTAAAACCAATATCAAACCATGAAATGAATGCATGAGCATAATCATCACGCTGAGCAGTGATCTTGAAGGGAACCTTGAATGTTAAGTCCTCCTTGGTAACAGTAGCAATATCGATCTCTTTGAATACACAAACATCAGACACAACATTGCGTGCCTCTACAGTATCTACCAAAGGTTCCTTGATGGCAATACTCTTGATGGATGAATAGTCAAATCCATAGACATTGTCCCAGTAACCGATCTTCTCTTCTTTATAATCACCATCTTCAATAGCTGCAATACACATGGTAGCTTTATCAGGGAAGATCAACCCACCAGGAGCCTATATATATAAAGCAACGACTTTAGGTTAATATTCCCATATGCCATAATAACACATATATCTGCTCTCTCCCAATATTTACCAAATATTTATCTCTAGCAACAAGAACAGTATCAAGCATAGATTCATATAATAAGAAATAACCCATCCATTCTGAAATAATAATGTCTACTTTATCAACAGGTAACACAACTTCTTCCATCTTTCCTTGAATCAATGTGACCTTGTCAGTCAAGTTGTTATCATTGACAATGATTCTAGCTTGGTGGATAATATTGGACATATCAATCTAATAGAAATAGCCTTTATTAGAATATATTCTCTCTTTCATTTATATGTACAACTTACACCATAGACATGCTTGGCTCCTGACTTTGCAGCAAACATGGAAAGGATACCGGTACCACAACCAACGTCAAGCACAATCTTGTCTTTGAATAAGTGTTTGTTTTCATAGATCGATCTACGGTATGAAAGTGTACGGACTTCATCCTTCAACATTTCCTAAGTAAAAAAATGTGAGATCAGTAAAAAAAAAAAAACCTAGACGTCATTTCAATGCACACAAAATATACCTCGTGAATACCTATTTGATCGAGGTGTTAGTCATAAATAAAGTGTGTATAGTCTGACACAAGTTTACTTACCAAAATGAGCATAAGAGTCAAAGTAGTAGTCTTTGCTAGTCATACCAGCCTCAGAAGAGGAAGAAGGTGCTGCCATGATAAATAGTAATAAAGAGAGAGAGTGATATAAAGTTGGTCTTTTATTTTTCAATTTTTTATTGAAAAAAAAAAAAAAAAAAAAAACTTTTGAAGTGTCAACAGCAGCAGTCCCGTTGCCATTTACGTAACCGTCACGCATTAATGAAAATTTACTCTTTTCAACAATCAAAAAGAACAATGTTGGATGCTTCTAACCTTTTTCTATTCTTACTTTTTTTTATATAATAAAGTAGTACTTTTGTTTAGTGACGAGTTGTTTTGCTTGTTAAAAAGATAAAAATGAATATCCTAAATCAGGCGAAACACTGTAATGGACATCTTATGACTGAGTTTAAAATAAAAACAAGAAGAAAGAACGTTATCATTTGTTTGTTGTTATGGTTACTACTACACTTTACTTTCTATACGAAATAACCTGGTTTGATACCCACATACATTGATTCAAGTATCTAAACCAATAACAGTTTAACCAATACATTGTAATACGCGACTAATAGTTGTATAAATATAAAAATGGTCTCTGTTACTTTTTAAAATTCAATTGAGAATGCACACAGGTGGGAGATATATTTGAAACAAAATATGAATATTTTAACATCTTTATTACTTTATATATTCGGCTTATTCATCCTCCTCTGCAGAGAGGTTAGTCTCTGGATTGAAGAAGAGAGAATTCTTGCCCCAGAAATAGTCCTGTTTTTACCAAAATAAAAATAATCATCAGATGGTGATTATTATATTAAATAAAATCATTCCATTTACCTTTGCACGGAAGTTAATGTAAGGATACTTGACCCACTCCTTTGGATGGTGCTTTTGGTGTTCGTGGTGCTCTGCATAAAGATTATAGGCATTGATGCTAGCGGCAACCAAACTAAAACAAGACACGTGAATACATATATATAATGAAATGGATTTAATAATAAAAAAAACACTTACGCGGGAATGGCAACGAAGTAGGTTATCTTCTTCCAGGTACCAGCAGCATCTAATGTTTTAAAAATAAATGAGTCTTTTTTTACAAGATGCGACTTTTTTTATTATTTTATTTTACCAGCAGCATGATGCTTCACGGCATCACGTTGAGCAATAAAGCTATTTTCAGCAGAAGTAGAAGAGAAACGAACACCAGCACGTTTAACAAGGTGGGTGTTAAAAAGAATACGAGAGGCCATTTTGAAACAAAAAGAGAGAAGGGTGTGAGAGAGTAAGGAGAGAGAGAGAAATTGAGAAGCAAGATAAATGGTGTGTGAGTTCCTGGGAATCAAATAGACATCATTCGCTGATAGTTTAAGCGCCGTGTTAATTTGTGCCATTTTGTGCGTAACTGTCTTTTAATTTTGGCTTTGATCAATGCATTTTTAATATGCTTCTGCAACCATGATGATGGTGGAATGTATCTATTTCTTTTGTAATGCCTATTAGACTATTTAGACATCGTCATTGCTATAGTATGTTTATATATAGATACAACTGGTGTAATGGTGTAGAATAGGACAGAAAGGAGAATGTTTGTGTGAATGCACTAATTGCTAAAAGTGGTAAGTATAACAAGGAAAATAAATGCAAATGAGCGACATGGTTATAAAGTGTATGTTTTTTGTACTATAGAATGAGGATATAATCAAATGCATACCTTTTATAATTTAATGCGTATAAAATTATAAATGAATGGAAAAAAATAGACTTACAGAGGATTCAGAATTTGGTATTATTCACTCGTACATCTTTAGATGTTGCTGTCTAGTATCTTTACATTGTATTCGAATAAAAGATACGCAGTGTTTTTGGATAGAATAAACACACACACACACACGGATTTAATGGTACAGTTTTTTATATATTTTGTCAACTTCTCTTTTCTTGCGATTCATGATTTTTTCTATATTTTTTTATATTTATTTATAACTGCGATTCTTATATCTTCTCCATTGCATTCTATATTTTTGCTGATTTCATAAGGGTTGGTATTGGATACCTGGGTCATTAGTTTCTTACCAAAGCAAGTGAGTAATTATATTTTTTTTTAGATCGATTAAGTACAAGTAAGTTTAAAATTTAAGACATCAAATTTAATTCATGGAAGAAAGCTTGAAATCATTTGGCCCAAGTAATGGGAATATGGGATCCCTGGACATGACAAAAACGGAAAACCATTAAAAGCGGGTAATAAGTTTGCATCTTAAATGCAATCATGTATATTAAGATAATTTACAAAAGACTTGACAATTGTTTTTGAGTTTTTTTTTTTTTTTTTAAATATACACTGTGCTTCTCTTTTTGGTACATAAAATACCATAAAATTTATGTGATTTGGTAGCTAAAAAATGGTAGTTCAAAGTCACCTCATTTTTTTTTCTTTACTTTTCAGTAGCTAGTATGAATGGAAACTTCCCTATTTATTTTTGGCTACCTTTTTTCGCAGCTTAAAATTGATAATAAAGCTACCATTTTCAGTTAATTTGAGTAGTTTGGCTACCACACGAGACCCATCGTGATACTCTTTAACTATGTTTTATTTTTATATGTAAGCAGTATATAGCAATACGGTGTTCTTACTAACTCGACATCGATGCATTCAAGATAATCCATTTACTCGAGTGATTCGGTTTTATCATGTGTAGAGTTATATAAATATAATGAGCTCACTATTGAATAATAATAATAATAATAAGAATAATAAGAATATGAATACAATTGCTTTTCAGTTTATTTGGCTACTTTTATTCATATATCCATCACTACTATTAATGTAACTCTCGCTTATTGTCTGCTCCACATTTGCAGTTTCTTTAGTCCAAGCTATTCTCTACAAGACTAAGTTTCCAAATTCTTATCCAGCTTCTACACGAGTATTTAAACACAACGATTATTTTAGGTCAATTTCTAATTTTACAACCACCAAGTTAAGTTACCTTTAAGTTAACATTCCAGCACTCTATCATGCAGCTATTGCGAATAAAATCATTGAGCTCTGTAGTATACCTAAAGAAAATATTATGCGCTTTCAATAATATCGTACGAAACAAATATAATATAGAGTACATAATTATAAGTAATATGATGATTTTATTGGAGAGGAAAAATAGCGGTTTATGTAAATATACCTGTTTTTCTGAATTGGTAAAGTAAAGCGAGTTCAGTATTTTTGTTGCTTATCATTAATGGAATACTATTTATCTATACTATTTAATTTCAAAGTATGTTTCTATGCTATTTCATGAAGCTCATACAAGCAGTTGGTTCTTTATACATTTGCTGTATTTAAGGCTATATATGAAGACACAAGTAAGGGAATATTATATGAGGTGATATCTACTGCATAAAAGATGGATTGATACACAAAATCATACAATTCCAAGAATAGTGCTGTATGAGAATATATTATTTACGTTCCATTGTTAAACAATATTGATCATTATTCGAGATTATCCACAGTACATAGTCACTTTTAAGTAAGTAAAAGTGAATAAAATAATATGACAAATAGAATATTTTTTTTTAGAATCAATACTCCCATAAGCTTAGCTACCTTCTGTGAGAATTCAGAAGCAATTGATCTAAAGGTATCATGTTTGATTGTATTGCAGTATTATCAGATAATAATCATAATAATAGTGAGCTGAGAATAGAATTGAAGCATGAGCATATAGGATATTTTAATTCAGAAGCCATTTTATCCTCTGTAAATATTATCGGATAGACTGGTAATAAGTTTAGATTATGATCAATTTAACATAATGATATGTGGTTCTCAGGATAATATGTCTACACTATATATTCCTTTATTTATAGAATGGAAATATATTTACGATACCCCTCACATAAATTATGATATAAAAATATCATAATTAACTATCCGATAAGGACAGTGAGTTACAAAACACATTGACACGGTCTTAACCTAAGAATAGTATCACCAAAAGCATCGAATGATCTATCACAAAACGTTCCCCGAAAATATGTTACAATGTTGGGTTTAGTCAACTCAACCCTTACCATCTGAGTAATTTTTATAGGTATAAATAGGTTAAATAGTGAATAGTTGAGGTCCTTTAGTCTTTTTCTTTTTCCTTTTCTTTTCTTGATAATAAAAACGATACATTAGTCTCATTAATTATTTTGTCTTATTATTCTTTTTAAATCTGTGTATTTTTCATCAAATATCACACTACCAAAACACACACAACTCTCATTGTTATATGGGGTTAAAGTAAGTAAATATAAAATATAAAGTCAATAAGTCTTTGAAGATTGAACAGTTTATTTAAAATTAGAAATTAGAATTGAGATAAGTCTCTATTGGAGTGGATACAAAGGGTGTATTTATATACAAATAATCGGGTAAAGGTTAAGGAATGAAGTAGTGTGATGTTGGTTAACGAATATTCCATAATAATGTATTGGTGCTCGAAGGTAGGTAAAAGTGGCGTTACAAGTGAATGTAAGTATAATATGATGTTCAAGAACAAGTAAATTGTGGAGAACCTTAAATAGGAAGTGATCTTCCAATAGGAATTAATATTCACAAATAATGTGCTGCTGGTTTCAGAAGACGGGTTACTCGACAATGTCTTTCGCACACCCAAGTTATTTTTCAATATTGACTGACTGCGATTGTTTGGGATGACTCAGGTTAGGAAGATCTGGAGACAATGTTGGGCATCAGAGTAGTAGGACAATAAACAACAGCAAACACGAGCAATTGCAGACGGTGGAAACAATAAGCGACAATGGTGAATTCAAACAATATTAGACAACAAGTGCGGCCAATGGCAATAGACAACAATTGTTTGTTCTAATAATAATAGACGTGAAATATGAAGAAGCAGTGAAGTTTTTGATGGACAAAAATAGAAAGAGGGTCAATATAAATCTAATTAGAGTCGACTGCTGGCCACTCATATGAGAGCTTCGTTGTAGTATCTCCCACTGTCACTTCCATTTTGTTTTTTTCAACTTGACATCTAGCCAGACATCTCTTTATTTATTAATAGAAATATGGTGACTTTTTTTATTTATTTATTTATTAATTAGAGAAATTTAGGCAGAGTCAACCAAAGCAAAGCGAGTAGCACTGCGATCAAATAAACTAGACTTCATATCAAGTTCTTGTATATAAGGATGGTTGGGTGCGACCTCTCTCAACTGACTAATATAACGATTTACAACATCCTGAGGTTTTGCTGTTAAGGTAGCACATGCAATCAAGTTGACAATGGTATCAGTGTCGTTACTATCCTTATTCTGTGCTTCAAGCAACAAACTTTCTGCCTCAGGGTATCGACCCATAGCGAGATTGGCAGCTGCTTGACCGTTGAGGACCTTGACGGTTTGACCAGTATTTGATTGTCCAAATTCTTCAAAGATGTAAAATGCTTCCTGATACTTTTCTCCTCCCTTTTTTTAAAAAAAACAAACAATATATGAATACCTTTTATACATATATAAAGGTCCCTTCCTCATTATTTATATATACACCAAGTCCTTACCACACGAAGATCAACCCATGCCTCCATCATCTGTAACAATAAAGCATCCTCTGCCCATGTCTTTGCACTGTTGACTTCATTTCTTGCCAAGTCTAAACGGTCTAATTGAAGGTAAATTTGTACAGCTAAAGCAGAACTACATAAACAAGTGTTAAACCTTCTCATCCGCTTTATATATGTAAATAGCTTATAAATACCATTCCAACTTCTTTTGACGAGAATGAAGCGTACGAAGCGCATCCTCCAAAAGACCATGCTGAACAAAGATGGTAGCCACCACCACCTGAATAACACCATGGATGCGATTAGCACCGTCCTCCAAAAGAGCATGTGCCTGCTGAATGATATCAGAGGCGTTAGATGCACCCTTCTGCTTATCAGCCATATAAGAAGCAAGCAACTTGATGGCAACCAAAGAGGGCTCTGCATTATTAATATCATTGATGACCAAGTTGAATTTGCCTTGGGCCACGTAGGAACGATACAAGAAGGTTTGTGCTTCTAATTTGGCTTCAGGTGAGTAGAGTCCACTGGCAGAACTGACTTCATTGATGACAGCTTGATAGTTTCCAAGTGCGAAGAGGCTGCGAATGCCAAATAAAATAGATTCCTCGTCCATGTTGATGTAATTAGGTTTTTTTTGTATAAAGAGATGAAAAAGCTAGAAATAGAGCGCGTAAGGCATTTTATTTTATTTTTTTTTTGGTCTTGTTGTTGTCTTTTTCTGAGCCAATAGAATGTCTCAATGTTCACTTGTCCAATAAAATGGGTAGTCTATGTTGGCCCACTAGATCACGTGCTCTACATGAGGAAGTCGACGATCTCATTTGAGTCACCACATCGCGTGAGAGGCAACAAGTAACTATTTGTATAGTTCTTTTGCATTATTGGAAATAATTACAGCCTAAATATAATCAGTATAAGTATTAGGATTACGTATGCTATTAGCCATCACTTTAAGGCCATTTATATATCTTTAGTAGAAGAGAGAACCGGTTCAATATCTCATATAAACCAAGATGGTATCTCGGCTGTATGCACCGAATAATGGGTGCTTTAAATGGTGATCTTTACCAAATTATACACAGATCAAATATAAGTGAGATCAATCCTTTTCGTTATTGATATGAAATTTTGATTTGTGAAAATATGTAAATAGAGGAAGTAATATCTTTAAAATATCGAATAATCACCTACATTATTTGTCTATGAAAGTATGATAGATTGAATATATACAAAAATGGTGATTTAAATGAGAGAAAGCATTATTAAATTCATGTATTCCGATTTTGATGATAGGTTTTATTTTAGAAAGTGCTTCACTCGTAGAAGAGAAGAGTAGAGTAGCTTATGGTAGGCATACCACAACAAGAATACATTATAAATTACTTATATCGACACACAGACTAATACAACTCTAAATGCTGTCAAACGCAAAAAAGCTAAGCGAACACAAGAACAAGCATAGCTTTCTTCGTCGCTGATAGTACGTCAAGTATACTTATTAATATACATATGTATTTGAATGTCTTTCCACAATAAGGTAAAGAACATTCCTTGACCACAATCTACCATTTTAGGTATATACTAAGGGAAACCATCCAAACAAGGTCCCCGCAATTATATACCAACTTGCCTTTAATACCTGATGAAGCATACTGAACACAGAGAAAAGACCAAATATCTTTACCATATTAAATATAAACTACTTTAATAAATAGATAAACAGAGTATTTATTTCTATTACCGTTTAGAAGACGTTTTTTTTTTCTTAAAGAAGAAAAAAGGAAATAAAGAAAAGAGTGTGATGCATGATAAAAAGCATAGAAGATTGTGTTGTACCAATCCAACAGGCCATCAAAAAATGGGTATAACCACATAACCATAAGCTGGTGGGTACAAAACACAATGGGTAAATGTAGACTACCTGTCAGTAAAAACGTGGCAAAACCTGACAACATTTGAGTATTAACCAAAAAAAAAAAAAAAAAATAGATGGTCTATAAGAACACTTGTTTTGTTTATACAACCTCCTTCCAATTATATATAGAGATGATGAAAACAGATTAAAAGTCTCCTTATTTTAAACCAAAAACAAGACTTGAAGATCTAATTGATTACGATCTAAAGGTACTCTTTGTTGATGGATCACCTACGGTTACTACTCTAAAGGCTGTTCACCACTTTGCCAACGGAACCAACACATTTTGGGAATGTCTTGCTGAAAGTGGTTTCGTTGATGTTCGAACAAGAAGTTACCAAAAAAAGAAACTACCAAAGACCTATCGATTGGGCATCACTACGTTTCATACAAACCATTCTAACATGACAATGACTGAGATTGCAAATAGCAAGGTAAAATTAACAAAAATAATACAAACATACTGTCCTCGTGTTGTCTGCTTTGTGGGAAAGGGTACATTCAAAAGCCATTCGGTATTTGACTTTATTGAATATGGACTACAAAGTACACTGATTCCTTGGTCACGTCAAATGGGAGAAACTCGAATATTTGCCATTCCAACAATGAATAAAAGAAGATCGGGTATTCATGATGCAGCCACTTACT
>MU622277.1:120948-186798 GCA_025399235.1 Backusella circina FSU 941
AAAATTCTATATAGCTATTTCGATGAATTGAATCTGTTAGTAGAACAACAGGATAAGAAGTATCCCAAGGTTAATGCTATTACTATGATCAATGAATAATATAAATGAATACGTTAACTACTACTAAAAGGACACTTGCTTATTGTATGTTTATGCATGCTTTCATATATATCATCCAACATTTTATATACTCTCTGACTAGAAACATTTGTAAATTACTCATTAAAACACTATAAAATAACCCACTTCTACTTTTTTTTTATTTTTTGTAATACAAAGTAATCGCTATCATCTCATAACTAACTATACATCCGGCATAGTTGTTTTTATACGTCTTTTTAATAACTAATTAACGGTAATAAATGCGGATTTGACACCTTTTATAGATTGATTCCATTCACTTCAACGCTATTTTGTTGATAGTATTGAAAGTTTTTTTTTTTTTTTTTTTTTTTTTTTTAAAAAAAAAAAAAAAAATTTTGGAAAAAAACTTTTTTTTTAAAAAAAAAAAAGAAAACTTAGGTAAATAAGCTTTCTTTGTACAAAAAAGCAAAAGCATTATTCCATGTTTGTTTGTTTGTCTGTCTAAAAAATATAAAAGGGAAATGAGTAAAGGAAAATACTTGTGCTTTTAAAAAAAAATCTTCCAAGGTTTGTAAAAAGAATAGATCGATATTTCCGCAAATAAAAGGAAGTCATTTTTTGACAATAGTAAAAAAAAAAAATGACTTTGTTTTAATAAGTATAATTTATTTTATCGTAATAATCAAGTTGTAATGGAATGACAAATTGAGTGCACTTATTCGATTGAATAAAATAATAATAAAAAAATACTTTTTTTTTTTTGCAATTCTAAACAAACATTAGGTTTGAATGAATATATCGTTTTATCTTTTCATTGGTTTGTTGAGGAGGGGAAACATATGGAAATAGTATCGGGATGATGTAAATAAATGCATGAAACTATCTATCAGTGCAGCAAAGAAAAAAAAAAAAAGTACCTTTTCATAGATACAACAATAGAAATGAATAAAGTAGAATAATTTATTTAAAAATATATATATATATGTATATACAAGAAATGAAAAGTATAATCTATATTTACACATGCTATGATTTATTAACAAGTTGATTAGGAAATACAATCAACGAAAAAACAACGAACATAATGGCCAAAGAGCAGCACACCGACAAGACAAAAAAGATGAAGCGACAATCGTACATGGTCGAAGCCCATGATCTAACATAAAACAACATGCGCTGTCGAAACGGTAGTTCATTCATATCTGACCATGATACCACACTTGAGGCATCATTGTCTGTCCATGTGTCGAAACCAGAAATATAGGGTTCATTTTGATACAATAGTCGTGTAGAGTGGATATAGTTGGGTGGACAGTCATGCATTGAAGAGTCATAGGAGGGTGGATCTGCTGTTGTGGTATGATCTTGTACAAGTGTTTTTTCATTGATTGTAATGACAGTATCTTGAGATGGATTCATATTAGCCGTTTAAAATCGACTTTATTGTTTTTATCAAAGTTAATCAAGTGTAATAAAGGAAGAAAAAGAGAAACAAGAACAAAAAAAAAAACAGAAAATGCATCTTTTTATATATCAAATAAACTCACACAATAAAACTAAACAAAAAGTAAAACTGAAAGAGTCAACAATCATAAATCGGCATTTTAATCGGGTTGTTATTTTTGTATATATGTATATAATATACTCAAGATGTATCTTTTTTAGTTGTAAAAGTGTGTTTTTTTTTTCTCACACTATATATATCACTACTGTGTTATTGTTTCTAAAAAAAAAAAAATAAGAAGAGGAACATATTCAGCGAATGAATTCACACGTAATTAAAGTGCTACTTGTGTCAAGACATTTCATGTCGATCTCTTGTTGACAGTGACACCCGCTATGAATGTCGATCATGTGGAATAAGGTCAATGCATACATTCTCTTTTCAAAATAAACTCCGAATGGGTTTCTTTTTAAGATGGCGATCATTTCAATATAAAATATATGATAATAAAAACACGTTTGAACTTAATAGCAAGTTGCTTTCGATTGAGAAGATTGGATGGTTTATTTGGATCGATACTGAATATAATGCTTTTCCTTTTGTTTAAAAGTAACTTCGAAGATGTAAAACTTTTTTTTTCTTTCATTCTCTCTCTCTTTTTTTCCAATTCATTTCATTTTGTTTTTATCAATTAAAGCGTTCACAGTATTTTTTTGAATGCGTTTAATAATTCTATTTGAAGAACGACTTAGTTCGGGTTTTCTTTTCTCAAAAAGAAATAAACAAAATATAGACTTGCAACGCACAGCTGAGCCCCTACCCTAAAAAAAAAACTGATAGTGTTACGGTTCGAATTATAACTAGTTTTATGAGTTCATGTATACGTATAAACAATCGATCTATACAGCAATCATTGAAATAATATTTTTAAATATATAAAATAATACCGAATTCAAGATTGATTATACTTCAAAAAGAACCAAGTATTCATAGAAACTTGACTTCAAGGGGGGGGGGAAGTAACTCTGGGTGTTTTTAAACATATTCTAAGCTGTAAACAACAAGTTTAAATTGAATAGGTTGTATAGAGATCTTGCTCATACACATAAACTAAAAAATGAATATAAAAGCAGAAAATAAAAACATGAGCTTTTATTTATACTGACAACACATTTGTCATTAAAGTAAGTTTGTAATTCAATACAACAAGAATAGAATATAGCGCGATTATTGAAACTCTCTTTTTTTTATTCTATTATTTTTTGTTTTTTCAAAAAATAAATAAATAATAATCCTGCAATCTGTAGAGAAAACAGTAGAACATACAAGGGAGAGAGAGGGTGATTAAATTATTGGCCATGAGCCCTTTCATCAGGGAGATTAAACACAAACGCTTTCTATAAGATAAAAAGGGAATACTATCAAAGCGTTGTTATTTCTAGACCATTTAAAGTTGATTTTTTGCCACCTGGAAAAACCTTATTTAACCTAATCACGACACTTTCCTATTTATATTGTTATTGCTAAAATGGTTGAATGATACTAAAAAAATAAAAAGTAGAGAACAATTAAGGATGATAAAGTAGATTGTCACTCCTCTTCAATATAAAGTATTTAATTTTAATATAATTGTATCATAATAATTTAAAATCATCATTGACAATCCCCTTAGTAGAAAATGTTGCGTCTAATCTAAATTTTGAATTGTGTCATCATCATTATGGCTTCATAAATATAGAATAATTAAAACCTTAATGATATACATTGCTTTTTATTAATTATATCTTGTTCTGATGTGATATATATTTATATTGTCGTTAAAGAACTTGATGACTTTTGTTTCCATATGTATATATTAAAAAAAAAACAGGGGGAAAGAGGAATACCTTGATAAAGCAATAGTTTATATACATATATATATAAAATCTGTTACATTAAAAAAACCTTTTTTTGTGTATTATATAGGATATGGGGAATAAAGGACTTCTTTGTAGGGATCTTTTTTTTCTTTTTTTTAATTCATTCCTTTTTGAAAATAAACAAAAAAAAAACAAAATGGTTCATTATTATGGAATATGGTGGTCCTAAAATCGTCTTGTAAAGATCATCTTACAAATAAATGGTTAGGACATTCAAAATAAAAACGCAAGGGGGTTCCGCCTCAGGGCCAAATCTTTCAAGCCATACCAAAGCGATCTGCAATCAAAACTGTTATAGACAGGGTTCCCCTCTTTTGAAAAAGAAGTTTTCTGGAATTCCATAAAGCGGGTGGTATTGGCTTTGTTAAAATTTGCCAGGGAGCTTAGCAATACATACTAGTAGATCATTGAGGAGCAATACATTGCAGCTTCTTTTTTTTTTTTTTTTGCTCTCTGCCTTAGGCACGCGCACAGTAGAGTTGGTTAGAATGGCCCAAGAGCGATCCTTTTTTTTTTTTACAGTTTACTTTCGCAAGAGAAAAAAGAGCCCTCCACACAATTCCTTCTTTATACAATCAAATAGAATATGTTGTATATGGAGTTCAATCTATCCATGAACGCTCTCCTTTTGGTACTATTTGATGTTCAATCACTATATTTAGTCATAAATATATATATATATATATAAAGGTAGATACTCTCAATACAGGTTTTAAATGTTTTCTTTTTTTGTTGTTATTTTCCTTGGGATGCGCTCCCCTTTATCAAAAAAAGAAAAAACACTGCAAAGACTCCTCAAAAAAAGTGTGTATATATATATAAGCAACCGTTATTTTTACATTTTTTTTTTCTATAATCCCATCTCTTTTATATACACAACAGCAACAACATAATGAAGACATTTTTTCTTATTGCCATTTTTCAATTATTCATCACAATGGCCCTCGCCTCCGTATCCTGTAAACTGGTGGTTGAAGGCGCCTCTGGAAAGACCGAAACTGAAGTCGTACCTGGTCAATGTAAAAGAATCCCACATGGTAGCAAAGTGGAAACAGTCAAGTTGGATGGTACCTCAAATGGTGGTTATTTTAAGGTCTATCAGAAGAGTAATAAATGTAGAGGAACGGGTGTTGATACCAAGGAGTCTATGGAGCGTGAGACCTACTTTGAGGCACACTCTGTACGTGTTACATCGTGTTAGAAACTATAAATATACAAAGAAACGGGTTTGCCGTAGAGTCTCTCTCAGTTATTAAAAAAATAAATAAACAACATATACATATTTGAAATAAAGAACTATATGTTTTACAGCAACTTCTCTAGTGGTTTATCTTTGCCCTTTGTTTTTGCTTTGTTTTATTTAATATATACGAAAGATTTGCGAAAGTTGTCAAATATTGACGTAAATATACGCTTGAAATTATTTTTGATTTTTTCTTGGCGATGATTATTTTTGCATTAACAAGTATTTTAATGTGGGGCTGTTTATATTGAGACTAAGATTATGTTTAACGATTTGGAGTAGTAAAAGAGATAGAGATCCTGTTAGATAAGATTTCCTTTTAAAGATGGTGTATCAATATCTGGTAGCAATTGAAATTAAAGTTGGCGACTCATAATGAGTGAATACATATCATTTATTTACAAGACATGAGTTACAATATTTATATGATATAACAAGATGAATACTAATGTAAGTAGTTGTTAAAATACACTTAATAACACTATATATATAGATATAGAATCACTTGCAAGATAATCAAATAAACAGTAATTGTCCAGATCCCTTTCAAGATCTATGTAGAGAGATAAAGAAATGGAATCTATCCTCAGGAAGGGTGCCTGTTTCAAATTTGGTAGATAGTATGATACTCAGCCATATGTGATGCGGAGCATAATTAATTATCATGCATTAGAGACGTATTGACACAGAAAACTTTATATATATATATATATAAATCATCTATTCACCTTTTTTTTAATTATTTACTTTTTAGTAAACAGGATTTTTTTTTAAAAAAAAAGAGTTGTCAAAAAACAATAACCATGTGATGAATGAAACACAAACGCGCCTTTATTGTAGATTTTTTCTCTCCCCACAAGCTAACGAAAACCCTATTCACTGTTTTACTCCTATTTTCTATTATATTCAAAAGAGACAAAGTTGAATTGGATGTTCTTTTTAATTGGAGAGAATAATAAACAAAAAGAGAGTATAGTAAATCGTTAATCATTTTTTTTTTAGATCGATTCTTCACTTGATTTATGCAATTTATGTATTCTGGTGATCGTTTTTATCTTTATTAATATTACTTTTTATATAATACTCAAGTGACCAAAAAAGAGGTAAAGGGATGACGCTTTGACCAAGGGAGTGCTCGATGTCAATTTTACTTTTCAATAACAAATATGCTTTATTATTTAAGTGATGATGAGAGCTTTTGACTTTTTTTCTCTCTTCCTTTTGTGGATTTGGTAAATCAAAAATGAATGGTTAATAAAGAAAAAAAAAAAAAAACATTTGGAAATATTTATCATGGTAATAATTATAAACAAATACGATATTTTTTGGTTTTTTCTCTCTTTTTTTTTTTTTTTTGCTGTTTCAAGTGGATTAAAAGAGAGAGAAAANAAACTGGATAAAGAATAATTGTCCATATTCTTTTTTTGCTGTTTCAAGTGGATTAAAAGAGAGAGAAAAGAAACTGGATACAGAAAAATAAAAATAAGAATATGTAAAGCGTGAAATGAGATTGTGAAATAGACATGTAAAGTTAAGTATTAACAGGATCATAACTCCAAATTCTTGCACGGTTATCTCCTGAGCCAGTTGCAAATAAGGGTCTACCCGAAGGACTAATTGCCACAGAGATTACTAAATAACAGAAAAAAAAAAAGTCTTAGACATGTCATTTTTTTTTTTTTTTTTTTTTTTTTACCTGAGTTCTTGTGACCCTGCAACATAAACTGTGTTTGCCCTGTTCGTGGATCCCAGAACTGTACACCTCGATCCTTTGAACCCGAAACCACCCATCTTCCATCTGGCGTACATCCAACTGAAAGTACAAAGTCTTTATGACCCGTAAACGTCATCTTACATGGACCTTTGCTTCGATCCCTATCCAGTCCCAAGCCACGACCCTCACTTGTGCCCAATTGCCACAACTTGAGCGTCTTGTCCAAACTACCACTCACAAGCATTTTTCCATCCGGCATAAACGCAACAGAGTATACACTATCCTTATGACCCTCCAACCGTTCAAATAAAATACCAGACTGTGTGTCCCAGATACGGACCATTTTGTCCAGGGAGGCAGCAGCAATCACACGCCCATCGGGTGAGAAGGCGACGCTGGTGACACCGGGGTCCTTTTGGTCGTGGTCTGTAATGCGTAGGACGTGGAGGCATTTTCCATCGGCCATACTCCAGATGCGTGCGGTGCAGTCGCCAGAGCCAGAAGCAATCATGCGACCATCTCGACTGAAATCGAGCGAATAGATGTCTTGCTGGTGACCGACAAGGATATTTCGAATACGTTTCTTTTGAATGTCCCAAATCTAATATAATAATTAGATATAAATAATGTGTAAATAAAATAAAAAAAGGGGGGTAACAGAATACTTTACTCTAATTTGCATATCTTCTGCACCTGTAGCGAGATAGTTTCCATCAGGACTGAAACATACTGAACGAATATAAAGATCACCTTCAATCTTGATATTATCATCCTGTAATATTCTAATAAGATAAAAAGGGATTAGACACATACTTTTTTTTTTTTTTCATCTCCTCATCAACTTACGCTACTCTTTGCGCAGTCGCCACATCATAAATAAAGGTTGCACGATTACAACCTGCTGCCAAATAACGACCATCTGCGCTGAATTTCACACAACAGACCACACTGACATGATCCAATGTATGTACTAAATCTACCTTGAGTTGACGGGTCGTCTTTGGATTGAATCTATATATACATTTGGTGAATGAGAGAGTAAGAAAATGAATGGTGTATCCTACACACACTTACAATGCAAACCAATCCTGTCCCTCAATCTTCATATTTGCAGGTACACTCTCAGGATCCACATCGGCAAGGCCATTTGGACCTGAGCCAGCCATGGGAGGTTTGACAGGTTGTCGAGTGGGTGTCATTTGACCTTGAGGAGCGCCCGTGCCACTACCACCAGACTTATGTTTGGATTGAGCTGCGGGGTCTGTGCTATTACTGGCAGAGGGGCGAGGAGGGTAACCATATCCATTGCCCCATTCTCCTCCTCCTCCTCCCTGTTGCTGCTGCTGTTGGGGCTGCTGCTGTTGAGGCTGTCTCTGAGGGTGACCAGAGGGAGGTGTAGGCATACCTCTTCCAGGTGACTGGCTATAAGCAGCAGTAGCAGCCGTGCTGTTTGGACCAGCAGGAGGATTGCTATTAGAGGCAGGATTGCCATTCATATAAGCTGCTGCTGCAGAGGCAGAAGGTGGACCCTGGGGTGGAGGAGGCTGGTTCGTGGGGAAGCCACCACTATTAGCAGGTGCACCACCATGAGGATGTTGTTGAGAATGTGGCGGCTGCGCCTGCTCTGCCATCTGAGGAGGAGCTACCAAACCAGGTTGACCGCCAGGCTGGTTTCCATGTGCATTCATAATGCCTCCAAAGTAGTTGGAGCCTGGGCCAATATTGGGTGGAGGTGGTTGGTGCTGCTGCTGCTGAGGTGTGTGTGGGGGCTGCTGCTGTTGAGGATGGCCTGGATGACCACCACGGGCTTCAATTTGCTGACGAAGTCTAGCAATTTCCTCCTCATATCTTTTTTTTTTTTTTTTTTTTGGAAAATAAATAAATAAAAAGAAAACGCGTAAGTCAAGAAACAAACAAACTTACTGCTTCTTTTGAGTTTGTTGTGTACGCTCGAGTTCAAGTAAACTTTGTTGAAAGCTACTCATCTCTGAAATCTGTTGATTCACTAATGGATGATGAATAGATTGCTTCTCTCACTTTTTGTTTTTTTGTAAAATATATATACTTACTTTTGTGTTCAAAGTCGTCTCGTTGATTTTTACAAACATACAATTCTTGGGCCAATTGATCGAATTCCCCTCTGATGGTATCAAGCATCTCCACCACACGACTCTGCGGTGCTGGCACCATGGGGCGATGGTTATAAACGGACATTAAACTATGTTGATGAAAGGTTAATAATAATGATAGTAAAAAAGAGACCAATTTGGATATTACTTTTATGTGCGTAAATATTAAAATGCGTGTATGTGCTTGTGTAATATGGAAGTGAGTGTGCTAAATATATAATGCTGTTTTATTTGATTGTTAAGCTATGGTACACGCGTTATTATTCGTTGATAGAGAGAGTCACAATAGAATTAATTCTATCTTATATAAACCTGCTCAAATCCAAAAGAGAAAGAAAAGAAAGAAAAGAAAGAGAAAAAAGGGGGACTTGCTCTCGTTTCTCTCTCTCTTTTACCACAGTCGGGGCCTTTCAATACACAGAAAAAATAAGGGAGAATACATTTTAACCAATCAGAGTGTCCAATGGTGCTTTAAAGGATTGCCCAATCAATGCCATAACATCCACAACAAAACAATAAAAAATAATGTGACTTACTCTCTCTCTTCTCTTTATTAATATCTCATATATTTGTTGGTTTTATTATTGGATTCTTAATTATGGGAGAAAGTAGTAATAGTAGCAGTAGTAAGAGTAAGTAAAACTTGTCTTATTAATCCATCTTCATCTACTCATTGTTATCAACCTTGGCTCTATACAGGAGATTCACACAGTAAAGCTCGTGATAGATCGCCTAAAAGACATCGCCATCGCTCAAGAGAGCGTCGGAATAGAAGTAGAAGTAGGAGTAGATCTCCATCATCAACTCGAAGACACAGAAGAGATGCTGAACGATATGACAGAAAGAGGTCTTATGGTAATATATTAATTATTTTACCAAAAAAAAAAGGATATCATCCGGCAAAAAACCTCATCTTTCTTTCTTTTTCCTTTTTTCTTGATTAAAAACATGGATATAAAACCGTTGGGGTGGGAAATTTGTAAAAACCTTTGAATACCGCAGATAAATACGAACCAAAAGAGCGTTCAAGCAAGAAGAGATCAAAGTCTTATGACTCGAGTGACGATAGCTCAACAGAGTCATCATCATCAGAAGGTAAAAAATAGATAAAAATAGAAACAAGGGCAAATCAATTGATGAAATGTATTTTAAATATAAAGATGAAAAGCATAAAAGTCACCGAAAGAAGCACAAGAAAAGACATGTCAAATCTGTAAGAGAGAGAAGCAAAGGATAACATCAACACAACTCTTTATTCACAAACTCTTATTATAGAAACATCATGAAGAAGAAAAGAGAAATGCAATCACTGGAAAAAAGGTAAAAAAAAAAAAAAAAAAAAAAAAAAAATTGAATGAATGATGACTGACAAAGTATATCTTTTTTTAGTTAAAGTTAAAGATTCATAAATCTTCTAAGGACAAGGAACAAGATCACAACCGTTCCCAATTATTAAACTTTTTGAATTCAGCATTCTAATTTGAGTGGCTTGGTTTTAACAAAGAGAAAATAAAGTCACACATTTTATTAAAGCATCAAAATGCCACACACCTTTTTTTTTGTTTTTTTCTTCTTATTCTTCAATTAACCAAATAAACAAACAATGGCAGAAACAGTTCAATATTACCTCGAGCGCATGATCCCTGAGCTCGAGGATCTTGAGAAACATAACGTTTTCTCAAAGGTGAGCTACTAAAAAAAAAAAACAGGAAAGGAATGTCAAACTCAATTCCTTCAATAGACCGAAATCAAGGCCATCATCAAAAAGAGAACCAACCTCGAATATGCATTGAAGCGTCGTATCGCTAAAAAAATCGATTTCTTGCGTTGTATCGAATATGAAATGAATGTGGAAGAACTTCGTAAAAAGAGAGTGGAACGCTTAGGTAAACCAGTTTTTTTTTTTTTAGAAAATGTCGATAAGAGAAATCCTAACTTTTATTATATCATTAGGTTTAAAAGCAGAATTCTTAAAAACAAAAAGAGAATATTCTGGTGTGAAGCGTATCTTTGCCTTATTTAGACGAGCCACCACCAAATTCAAGGGCGATGTCGCATTATGGTTACAATATATTGATTATGCCAAGAAGAGTAATTCTCGCAACGTTCTATCATCCATATTCACACAGTAAGTTGACGCATTTCTTCATCCTAATATGTAAACTCAACAAAAACCATTGTAGAGCCATTCAGTATCACCCTGGCAACGCCTCATTATGGATCATGGCAGCCTCCTGGGAACACGACCAAAACGCAAACCCTTCAGCAGCTCGTACATTGATGCAACGCTCACTCCGTATGAATCCTGAAAACGAATTGCTCTGGCAAGAGTACATGAAACTCGAATTGATCTATGTTGAGAAGATCAAGATTAGAAGACGTGTGTTGGGTATTACAGACGATGCAATGGATGTTGATAAGAAGGAGGAGGAGGAAGATGATAATGCCATTCAATTACCTGCCATTACAGGTGAAGATGTGGATGATTGGAATGAGGAATCACATGAGCGTAAACAGGTCAAGAAATTGGAGGATAATGCAGCAGAGGCATTAAAGGAGGGCATCAATCCTATTCTTCAAGGTCTCTTGGCCAAGATTATTTATAATAATGCTATTCAAGGTGTGTGTACAAATATATACAAAAAAAAAAAAAAAAAGAGAGAGAGAGAGAGAGAAAGAAATGCATTTTTTAAATCATGTTGTGTGTTCATATAGCTTTACCAAACAACTTTGATTTCCGTAAAAAATGCATCGAGATTTATCGCCAATTTCTGGAAACAGATCAATTGATGGATGAAGCATACGAAACCATTCGTCGTGATATGAACCATTTACCCGAAGCACGCGCCTACCTCGCCACACGCCATCTCTACAAGAAAAAGGAGCAACAAAAGGACGAGGAAAGCAGCATGCTTTCCATCTCTGACCCCGACTTTATCCCTGCCTTTCGATTGTGTATTGCCGATTTCGACTTGGCCTGTCATGAATTACCCACCTCTGAGGAGATGTGGGTTCATTATATAAAGTTCCTTTTGGGATGGTTTGAGACGGTCAATGAAGAAAACTTTAAATTATACCTTTCAAAATTACTCACCAAGACATTCAAGGCCTCTGAAAAGAGTAATGCGCTCTCGACCGAGTTGTACGAGTTGTGGACCAAATTTTTGATAGGCAACAACCAAAAGGACAAAGCAAAAACGACTGTAAAGTCGGGATTGAAGGCCTACCCTCACTCCACCGTCCTTTGGATCTATCGCATCGAGATGGCGGAACAGAAGGAGGTCGCCAGTCTATATAAAGCCGCACTGGAACTCAATGCAGATAGCTTTGCACTTTGGTCATCCTACAACGACTGGTTATTGACACAGTGGCAGGAAGAGATCATTGACAAGGAAGAGACAGAACAACTCTATTTCAAGGCATGTGAGAGCGGTGCATTGCTCCTACCCTCTCTTCAAATCGAGACAGAAGATCGTAATCGCATCAAGGATTTAATACAAAAGAGTTTTGTGAAATGGGCTGCACAGGCAGAGGGTGTATTGTATGCAAGACAGGTCTATCGAAAGATTCTCTTGAACTTTTATCCCACATATGAGTTTTTGATGTCGTGTCTTGAGATTGAGAACCAGTATGGTGAGGCAAAGGACGGGCAGGAGCATGTAGAGTCATTGTATGATAGAATTGTGAGAATGGCAAATGATAAACAAGGTAAGAATGATTGTTTTGTGATAAAAAAACATTTTACTCATATTCTATTTTGTTTTTGTATTATAGGATCCTATTTATCTTATTTATCTTATCTTTATTCACAAAAGAAGTTTCAAAAAGCCAATCAAGTGTATTATGTAGCATGTAAAGAAGTAGAGGATAGGGAAGCATTCGATATCAAAGTTCAAGCTTTAAGACAAGTTTGAGCAAATAAAAAAAACACATATTATAGAGTAATAAACATAAATACATAAATACATACATTGATACATTTACATTTGCTTTGCTTTTATAAAAAAAAAAGGTTCATCTTTCTACTTTATATTTTTATTATGAGCTTTTATAAACGAGGAGACTACAAAAAAAGGTCAAAGACAGAGTTTACGCTCATACCTTTTTCTAACGCTATTTGCACCACTGAAACACGCTATCCTAACTCTAACAATGTGATTAGAACAAAAGAAACATAAAAACTGTGTGTGAAAGAACCCAAATCTTAAAAACAAAGTAGCAAGCCAACTAATGAAGAAATCACCAAGAGCAGTTAGACTAATCTAAATCAAAACGGCACTGGTGTTAAAGAAAGCAAGAGCGAGAGAAAAAACCAAGCGGAAGAGTAGCCACCACCTGATGAATTCTATTATGAATGAAGGTTTAAAATAGTGGAAATTTTCCTATTCGTTGGTATTTATTAACGTTAAACACAAATGAATACATTGCTATAATAAAATATGATCTTTAAAGAGTGATTTTTTTTTTTTTTTTTTTTTTTTTTTTTTTAATTTAAAATATACTTGATATCATGTTTGTTGGCACAATATGAGGGTTTCGATTGTTTATTGGTAGGAAGTGAGGGTTTCCAAGCGCTTGTTTGGTTGTGTTCCTATATTTTAAATAAAAGATGAGTATGAGTTGCAAAGTTTATATTATATAAATCTATCTTTTACAAAAGTAAAAAATCATGTATCAACTGAGATCCGCAGCAATTACATAATTTTATAAAAAAAAAAAAAAAGTCGCAGCCAATCGTATTCACTCATGATTAAAAAATCATGCAAACCAAGTTACTCAAGTAAAGAAAAGTGCTCCACTGGGTAGAAGTATTTCCTTATATCATGGTAGCAATTTAGGCACTATTTGATTGTCTTTTTTTTTTATTTTTTATTTTTTTTTTTAAAAAAAAAAAGAATATTGATTTACCTTTTTCATATCTTTGACAACATTTGGAACGTAGTATGGGATGCGATGGTTAAGTGGAAGTATTTCGCCGGTTAACTTGTTGTGTCGTGTGATGGTGCGCTTCTTTGCTGATGCGGGGGCTTCCTTGGAGATGGCCAACTTGATTTTGTTATTATTAGTCATCGTTTTATTTATTTTAATTTTTTTTTCAGATATGGAGAGAGAAGAAACAAGAAAAGGGGCTCTTTATATAGTTTTTTGAGATCCCATATTTGGAAATGTCATGTGTGTAAACAATAAAAAAAAATGTCACCTTTACTTTTCTCTTCAAGTTTTAATACGTTTTCTCATCAAGTTTTAGTAGTTTTAATTCATTATTAAAAAAATGAGAGATGTATTATGGCCCTTATTGCATATTGATAATAAAGCGATACCAGATCACCTTGAATTACTGTAGAATAATATATCATTACTACGGAATTTTATGGTATATGATGTAATCCTACTTTTGCTTATCTTTTACAAAAAAGACATTGCCCTTATTGTACTGAGAATAATTAAAGTTAGCTAATCATGAAATAGCCACTACCACTTTGACACGCAATAAGAAAATATGTTTACTGTTGCCTATATTTAAGTCAAAGAGAGAGCCGAGCAGAAGAAAACCTGCTTTAGACCTTAGCTAGCGTGCAAAATGAAAATGAATCATATACAGATAATTCATTTAGATGGAACAATCAGTTGCACTATTAGTATTTATAGTTACTTCTTTTGATACATTCTATAATTATCATTCGTATATATATGAATTATGCCCATTGTCTATCAATTCATGGTCATATATTCAATTCATATGGCTTTGATTATTTAGACTGACAACGCTTCAGTTTATTATATTATTTGCAGTGAAAACAAGGGGTGCAAATCATACGCATGTTTTAAGAAAACCAGGAGTTTAAATATGTTACTTCGTGAAAAACTCAAAGGGGAATACAACTGCAATGGTAGAAACGGATAAGAGCAACGTTATATTTCGCATTTTTCAAAATAAAGTGAGTCACCAAAGAGGGGTCTCTGATCAAACATTGCTAATCTCTGAATTATGAAGCAACTTTTGTCTTTTTAATCTTCAGAAGAGAGCAAATCTTTCTCTTTTTAGAATACATTGCTTCAATTCTCTTAATAAAACTCTCCCCCAATATCACAGTTTAAATAAACCCTGTTTTTGAAGATCCTTGGCTCAAGACTTTTTTTAAGCCACCATTACACTTCACTTTTATAAAAATAGTTTGTCCATTTAAAATTTTCCCCATGTTACCTGAATCAAAACTAACAAACTTGCACATAATAAACCATTGTTGATAGGAATACATTTTTTTAATATTTATTTCATTTTTTTTTTTTTTTTTACAGGCATATATCAATGATACATCTTCCTCCGTCCGTTGTCTATTTCGCCTTCATTTTTTTTACAACTTGGGTGTCTCAATAACAAGGTGATCACCAGCAGAGTACATTCGACTGATTGCAGATTGACGCTTTACAACAGCTAATTCACGCTCTGCCTTTACAATCATTTCAGAGATCTTTTCGGGTGATGTTTCATTCATGTTTGCACGGAAAGCGTCTCTGGAACGGCGAACGGTGTAGTCTCTAAAGTTGTAGGCTGCAAACTTGTTACCATTGCGGATAAAACTACGGTAGAGAGAGAGCACTTTTGTTGAAGTAGGAGCGGCCATATTTTATATATATTTGTTTTGATTGAAAACAAAAGAGAGAGAGAGAAAAACAAGGCTGGATTAATAATCCATTAAAATATGAAAAAAGAGGGGACCCAACCCCATTAACCAATCATATCGTGTTATTTTTCATGATGGACTTACTCTTCACTGCCATCGAATTTAGAGTGGGATTTTTCGGAATAGATGTTTATATTCCTATTTTACATGGTCATTGTCTTGTTTATGATGATCATATAAGATGAATATGATGGAATGAGCATCTTGCCATGTTGCGCTTTATACACCCACGGATAACTAATATGGTTACATCAAATCTGAGTGCTATACTCAATCTCATTGGCCAGTTGCACATCTCTCATCTTCGCATTGCTCAATTCATGTCTATTCGTTCAATAATTAATTAAAAGGTTAGTTGATTGGCTCTTTTATTATCATGTAAGGTACTCATTAGCATGATAATATATATACGGATAAGGTAAAGAATGATTCAGTTTTACCACATGAATGAAATATCATAGACCAACCATACATCATCATTATACACAGTTTACTTACTACCAAGTACAATCTAAATTAGAGACATCATTGGACGACTTGCATTATGTTCATCTCTGATAAATAACAGGTAATTAAGCTCAAATGCCTAAGAGTTCTCACATGTCCTGATGATGTCAATCTGTGTGTTACTGATATCATGGTAATGATTTTCTCATTGTCATTCCTCCTGTCATCCAATAAGGCACGTATTTTAATTCTTTTTATGCCCATTCACGTTGATATCGATTCAAATTATTGAATGTATTATCAATAAATGTGAGTGAAATGGCATCATTCATATATAAAAATTCGATATCTGCAGGTAATATAGTAAAAGAAGAAAAAACAGGCACCGTTTTGGTGTAACCATGGAGTACATCAACCTATGCATATTTTATCAATATCTTTAAGCAGTGTAACGACCCTTTGAATACGACTGATAAGCTCGTTTAAAGGAGGAAAGGGAGAATGTATTTCATTAGCTGGTTATCTCTAATTCATCGTTGATTCTTATCTTGATAGATATTTGGTGTTATGTTTTTTAAATGAAGTGTGGGACAATTATAGATTCTATAATTTATATCAAAATAAACTCTATAATAATTTGATTTTACTTGTACTTTTCAATATAAAAATAAATGGATGATTAACAATACAATAACATATACTGAATCCATAATAATATACTTTTGCATCATTTATTTGTTTATCTTTGGTTATTGGCTATATATTCGTATCAATTTCTCTTATCAGTGCTATATTTGAATATAGATTCTATAAATAAAGGAAAATAGGAAAGCAGCCATCTTTTAACATAGTTAAAAATGGTATTTTTAATAAATAAGTTGCAGATGAAGCTGAATGTCATTGCAATGTCGTTTTATAGAAAAGTAAAAAAAAAAAAAAAAAAAGAGGAAAAAGACCCTTTATCACACCTTAACAAACAAACACTGCTACGATCAATCGATAAGTATACAAAAGTAATAAAAAAAAAATCGAAACCTTTTGATTTTATTTTCTCACCCTCCAAATGATCATGTGTGCATTGCTTGTGTGTTTGACACAGCATCTTTGTAAGGTTTGCGATCTGACTATTTTTAGTTTTGAAAGCGTGAGTATCATCCATCCTATCAGCGGACTGCAAGCCGTCGATTCATGAACAGGGATTGGCTCAGTCGGCATATAAAAACAGCAAACTTATACGCCCGACTCTCTTTATTTAATGATTGTTTGAACTTTCTCCTTTATTCCTCTTTTTCTTCTCTTTCTTTTCAATAGTAAAAAAAAAATTAAAAAAAAAATTAATAAAATAATGACAATCCCGACTTCAAAAGAGAACCCTCAATCCCCTCTAAGTACATCTCCAAAATCAAACGCATTTAGTCTTTATGCAGAGGCTTCTTCTACTCGTAAAAGTTCTATTTCTACCCCAAATTTAAATGATTCACCTCGTTCTCAACGTAGGCTGATTGATAACACGCTTATACAGTCAGTGGAGTTGGCAAAGAACTTTGTGCCTCCAAGAATGTAAAACCTTTTTTATATAGAGAGAAGGAGAGAGTACTCATGGTTGTATTTTCTTTTTTTTTTTTTTAGCTCTACTGGACACTCTCGTCAAAGTTCATTACATCAACTTCCCGGTTCACTATCCACCGAGTCTATCCACACCACTTCATCCGGATCGCTTGATGAAGAGCGACAGCAGGAGACCAAGAAACAGGTAGATCCACTCTCTCTTTTAAAGATTGTACCAAGAATAGTGAATACAAGAAAAGGAAGTGTTTTGGCCAGAAACACAATTTTAAAAATGGATCATTTCTCAAGTGGTAAAAAAGAATATACATTAACAAAAATGACGTATATGCAACTTTCTTTTAATTGTGTTACCATTTCCCCCCTTTTATTCTCGCTATAGGAACCAATACCAATCTTGATTTCCACTTGCAGGGAGCTCCAAATTTTCGAGTGGCGGAACTGAACGTATATGGTGTTGCACAACCTACAGTAAAGTATTTTTTTAAGTGATAGAATATATACAGCAATGCTGATCACAATCTGTTTTAGATGATTGGGCTGTCTACCATTCTAGCCATATTGAATTGTCACCCAAAGAGTCTCAGTGCGGCATCTTGCACCTGGTAAGAAAAAGGATGCTGATATGAAATTTTCGGTTTATTTTAAAACATTTATTTTATTAGGTTTTCGACTCGTGAGGAACCCTTAGGTAAAAAAAAAAAAAAAAAAGAAGTGTGATTGAAGAAGAAGAAAAAAAGGGAGGGTCTTTTTTTAACCCCATTGGTTTAGTATACTTGAATGGTACACCGTATGTATTGCGTGAATACGCAGATCCTTTGCAAAACATGAGTGCATTTTTAGGTATTAACTCTGTTCGACTTGAAAAAGTGGAAGAGAGATTAAAGGCAGACGTGTTGAAGGAAGCAAAGTCTTTGGGTGGTTTGCTTTTGGTTCATCAAGAATTATGTAAGATGTGATTTTTAAAAAATATGATGAAGCCATTCTATACTAACATGTGTGTATATACAAAGCTGATGGAACCATTGTGCCATGTTATATCGCAGCAGATAAAATACAGACACCTAAAGAGGGTAAAAAAAAAAAAAAAAAAAAAAAAGTGATGAACGGCTTCTTAACTATTTATTGGGGGGGTTTTTTTTTTTTTTAAAAAAAAGTGTTTCAAGAGTTTCAGGCTCAAGGCTATCGCCTACGCTACTTTCGCATTCCAATCTCACCTGAACAAGCACCCGAAGATAATTACTTTGATGAATACATCAATGTGATTCGCAGTTTGGAACCAACCGATCCACTTATATTTAATTGTGGAATTGGGGCCGTGAGAAGTAAGTTAATGAAAGAAAAATGATTGGTTTCCATCAATTAAGGTTTTCTTTTTAGCCACTGTTGGTATTATTATTGCGCAGATTATTCGACGTACGCAATTAATTGAGAGGGGCAATCCAGATCCATTCCCCATTGCTGGATGGAACTATTTTAATAATAATAATGAGGCGGTGGATGGTTTAGATATGTTTGTGAAAGGGTTGGAGGAGGCGGATAATATGAGCGCTAAAAATCATGCATTATTACGACTTGTTTTGATTCTGGAAAAAGGTACGTTCTCATCACTTTTGTATATGTATATTTTAGCCAACATGTTTTTTTTTTTTTTGTTTAGCTTTGAATTCGAAATTTTCGTCCACTTCTGCAATAGAATGGGTTTTGGAGAGAGGTTCTGTGATTGAGAATTTAAAGGAGGCCATTATGGGTAACTATCAATCCATTGTTTCTTTAACAGCGGTATTGGAAAGTGGTACTTTCAGTAAGAAACTATTGGATACCATAATAGATAAGTGTAAGTAATAAGATAAGACGGTTTGATGCATAAATTGAGGAGAGGAGAGAGTCGTTGATTTTTTTTTTTCTTTATTATTATTATTAGCGGATGCCGTGATTAACCTAAGAGAGACCATCTTAACCAACCGCATCAGACAAACAAGCGAAACCTCATCCTCAGACTACAATGAAAATACATACCTCTCCAAAGCACTGGCAGGGTTACAAAGATACTTCTTTTTACTCTGTTTCACTGCTTATGTGAATGAATCACCCAACGCACGTTTCGAAACACGTTTCTCGTCTTGGGTCAGGGCGCGCACAGAAATTTGGGCCATGCTGCAAAATATGCGTCGAAAAGGTCCAAGACTTTACTTTTTCCGTCCTGTGGAAGATTTACATCAGCTTGTTCATCCTCATCACAAACGTGGTCATGGATTCAGTAAACTTTTATCGCATGAACAGGGTATGTTTGAGATGAAGGGGGCGGGTTCTCAATCAAATGATGTTATCACTGTTGAAATGGAACAGTTTATAATCAATGTAAAGTAGTATATATCAAAAAGGAGGATGATTTGATCTGATGTGTGTTTTTTTTTAATAGTCTCGTACAGGTGTGGTCCTTACGTCACAAACCATTCTCAAGGTCGATTTCTGGCACTTCAGTTACCTCTCCAGTGAAGAAAATGATAAATTGATGACAAATGAGTATTCTGATGATCATCAAGGCAGTCTTGTGCTAAACAAGAGCAACACCGAACGTCATCATCGCTTCTTTATCGATGGCGCATCTAACTTTAGACGTATTGAGAACACGCATGTGTATGGTGTCGCTCAGCCCACTGTCAACGGTTTACGGCAGCTGATCCGTACCCTCATTAAGGATAGACCCCACAATGATCGTATCCTGTGGATCAATCTGCGTGAGGAACCCATTATCTACATCAATGGCATCCCCTATGTACTCCGTGATCGTGCATTCACATTACGTAATTTACGTGCTTACAAGGGCATAACAGGTTCTCGCTTAGAGCAGCTAGAGGAACGATTAAAGGAGGATGTGGTACGAGAGGTGGTACAGTGTGGTGGAAGAATATTGTTGCATGGTGAGGATAATGAGGGCAGAGTGCTCTCTGCGTGGGAAGAAGTGGATGTCGATGGTATCATGACTGTACGTGAGGTCATGGAATCAGCTGGTTTTGAAATCATGCAAGAGTATAGTGATTCATCTGAAGAGGAGGATGGATCTAAACGATCTTTGAAGGAGCAGTTTTCAGAAAATAATATTTTGGAGTACCATCGAGTTCCAATCACTGCTGAAAAGGCACCTGAATGGAATGATTTTGATGATTTGAGATCATTGATCACTGGCGTCGATCTCTCAAAGACGGCCATTGTGATGTAGGTGTTTTTTTTTTTTTTAGTAAAAAAATAATACTGAATTTTATATTCTAAAATGTTTATTTATTTTTTAATAGGAATTGTCAAGTCGGTGTGGGTAGATCTACTACAGGTACCGTCATTGCCACCTTACTCACACGCTGGATTCGTCCTACCAACATGTCTCTATCCACCAGTTCAGTGGGCAATAATCAAAACGAACTTCACTCCATACCACCTACCACCAAACCCGGTACCTACCTAAACTATCAAATCATCAATAGTTTGCTAAGAGTCATTAAGCACGGACTTGAGAATAAGGGACTTGTAGATTATACCTTAGATCAGTGTAGTGCCACCATTGGACATAACTTGCGAGATAACATTGAACAGATGCGTATTCAAGCCGAGAAGGAAATGCAAGATGACCCAACACAATTCAAGAAATCTCTTAAGAGTGGCATCATTGGTTTACAACGCTACTTTATGTTTATCTGCTTCCAAGCATACCTGGATAGCACCTCTCCCTCTTTGGTAAGTGAAACCGAGAGCTTTGGTCAGTGGATGAAACGCCACCCGGAATTGGATACCATTCTGATGGATCTTGCCACCGAAGAATTCCGCTTACTCGTTCCAGTAGAGAAATCATTGACTGGTGATGGCATGGCTCTCTCCTCCGAGGTGATGCGCGTGGTCAGTGCAAGACACGGTCAGGTCCTTGCACAACAGACGATCCTCAAACATGACGCTTTCCCAGGCTGTCAAAAAATGAGCCTAAAGGAGAAAATACCCGGTGCTTACAATTTCAGACGTGTGGAGGTGCAAAAGATTAAATCTGCTGCAAAGTTTGGAGGCTTAGCTGCCGATTTGAGCGGTCTTGCGGCCGATATGGAGAGGTCCGATGATGACAAGCTGACAGCGCCCTTTATTTGTGGTTGCGCAATGCCTAATAAGGATGCTATTAAATCGGTATTGAAGGCCATGAATGCTGGACCTGGAGGTAAAAGAAAGGTGCTTTGGACGTGTCTAAGGGAGGAGCCTGTGTTGTATGTCAATAAGCAGCCCTATGTACTCCGTCTATTTATCGATCCATTGAAGAATTTGGAGACCACCGGTATATCAAAGGAGAGAGTGGAGAGTATGGAAGATCGAATGAAGATTGATGTACTTCAAGAACTGAAAGAGTATGATGGTCGTATGTTGTTGCACGATGAAGAGGCAATTGAGAAGGGTGGCTTTAATTTACTCGTAAGTGATCATGATAAATAAATAAAAGTGGAGTAGTGTCATCATATATTGGGTATACTAAATTTTATATCATAGCCAATTTGGGAAACTGTACCTACTGAGCAGGTAGAAACACCTAGTGAGGTGTTTGAGTCTATCCGTGCTGAAGGATATCAAGTTGACTTTTTAAGAATTCCTATGTAAGCAAAGAAGAAGAAAAAACCTATATACATAATAGCACATATATTAAACCTCAAAAAACATATTTAGTACTGATGAGCAAGCACCCATTCCTGACGTATTCGACCAGTTGATTCATAGAATGCAGGAAGCTAACCAAGGTATGGATATTCTTTTCAATTGTCAAATGGGGTAAGTTTTTTTATATGCTTAAAATAAATATACATAAAACCAAACGTTTCTAATAAAACAAAATAGTCGCGGCCGAACCACCACAGGCATGGTTGTTGCATCACTATTATCGATGATATTAAATAACGATGCTATTGGTGATATGACAGATTCATTCTTAGTTGATACATCCTCACACGCCTTCACCTCTTCCGATTCTCTAAACACACACATCAGTAGAATAAGAGGAAAAGACGACGAAAATGACGAGTCCCACGATGAAAGAGAAAGATACCAAAACGGAGAATACCGAGTCATCCTTCAACTTATTAGCGTCCTTACCTATGGTAAGCTTGCAAAGAGATTAACAGATCAGGTCATCAATATGTGCGATCACATGCAGAATTTGCGAAAGGCTATCTATGACTATAAACTTCGTATTGAGGCCATGACAGACCAAGGATCTAAAAAGTGGCGTGCAGCACGTGAGGTTGCTTTCAATTATCTGATACGCTATTTCTATCTTATTGTTTTTGCAAACTATTTACTCGAAGAGATGGGCACTCCTGCTTTTGTTTCAAGTGATTCTGAAGACGACAATGACAGGACCTCATCACCAAATACTGCATTCAAAGAAGCACGAAAATTGACAACCTTTAAGGAATGGTTGAAAGGTCGTAGAGAAATCGTAAATATCATTTCTCTTCAAGCTGTAGATTTATCATAATTTTTGTTTTGTGTGTAAATAATCTTTATAAAAATAAAATAAAATTATAAATGAAAAAAAAATAGTAGTACCTTTTCTTGTGTGTTAAAATACGATAGTTCTTTTTTTTTTTTGGTAATGCAGGATATTTGTGGATTGTTATTTGTATTCAGACTCATGGATAAGGTAAAACTCTATCAATTGACTTAATTCTTGACTGTATACTCGATTGAAGTTGACTTTCATGAGACTAACTCGTTTTCTTTAAAATATATATATATAAAACCAAATGAGATTTATCACCACTTATTTGTTACCCTGTGTATAGAATTCACTATGCTACAGATAAAATGATATCTTTATGACTTTGAAGAAGCAAGTGGAGCTTCTTGTGGACGAGGTGAAGAAAGGTGACGAGAAACGTCGTGGTTTGGAGGAGAAGCAGGTCAGTCTTGAGCTCTGTGGTAGAAAACAACGAGAATGCCGAATTCAGGCCATCGAAGGAAACATGTAGTAGCTTGGTCGCCAAGTACGAGAGTTATCGGCCAAGTGGCAAGTAGCTTTGAACAGCTTGGAAGTCAAAGAAGAGAAGAAGAGTAAGTACTGTATTGTGTTTGTTAAAAAATCAACAACTTTAAAATGCATATAAAATATGCCATTTTGTAACAAACAATATGAAAATGTATTCTCTTGATCAATGATGGACTTAAATGGCTTTAATAACCACCAAAAACCTAATTAGACACTTGGAAGTACTTATACTCTAAAGAAGTACTGAAGTCAGCTTTACTCTATGCTTTTACTCCCGTATGATTCGACATGAATGGTATATAAGATGAATGAACAACCTGCTGTCAGTGAAATTGATAAAAGGTGAAAAACCACAGCCATTTACTTGATTATTGAGTTTTAATTTCTGATCTTGAAGAACGCATTAAATCTTCACACTTGCCTGAATAACAACTAAGAGATTATTATGACTACCGAGTAAACGATCATGATTGATAAGGCATGTATCCAAGTGTTCCTGTATGAACACTCTACTTTTTAAAGTTCAAAGTCAAAACCGTGTTTACAAGACGAACAAGCCAACATCGGAAATGATAAAATAACTTATATTTTTTATCTCTTTCAATTCTCAGCAAAATGTTGACTTTGTGTATGTAGCTCTCACTCTAATCAATGAGTAATTAAAACAGTTATATCCAATTAATACTCAAAGTGATCATTTCTATAGTGCATTTGACACTTCATAACACATTAATATATATACAACATGTGAGCGGTGGATGAATAATGAAAGTCTATAATATTATATATATGTTGTAAAAAGTAAAGGAGAACTCTATAGTTGATTTTCATTATAATATTAATCCTTTTCTTTAATTGGTAATGTTCTTTATGATTTGAAAAGCATGCGTTTGTGATGTGCTTGTGAATTTGCTATTGTTGGCCACTAAGATTTCCTTATAAAAATCAGTTTATTAACGCCGCTCATATTTATTGTATTAATTCTTAACCATTTTAAGTTCTGAATTTTGAATGGTGCTTGTAATTTGTGAAGTTTCACAATAATGAAAGGTTGGTACACACGTGTCTACTCTTTAAAAAGAAGTTCGTGGTTACCAACTTCGGCTCCTTTTAGTGACCAAGGAGAAGATGAAAGCTTAAATGGTGTAACCAGGTAAATTATATTTTTTAAAACCTTCTTTTAGTTGGTTACTCCCTTTTTTCATTTCTTTTCTTTGTTTTTTTTTTTGTTTTTTTTAAAAAATATATATATATATACATATATATATATATATTCAAAACATGTTTAAAAGCAAGAAAAAGAAGCAGCAACAAAAAGCTCAAGCTCAAGCACAGGCACAGGCTGAAGCACAGGCTGAAGCAGCAGCTGCAGCCAACGAAGCGATGCAAAAAAACATAAATAAATACAAACTGGATGACATTAGTATCACCCATGATTTTCGTTCTTCTGTTATTTTGCCACAATTAAACAAAAATCTCGATACAAAGCAATTCCAGTCGCTCCAAGACTTGAAGATATCTTCTTCTTCATCACTCAATAGTAGATTCGAAAAAGACGAACCAACTTCACCCACAAGTACAGACGGCTCAAAGCAGTATGAAGAATTGGCAGCTTGGAGACACATACGAAATCAAAACAGATACTCTAATGGCTTATTTGGTGGAAAGCAACGAGGCCGACCCAAGCCTCAGTCTAAGAAGTCTAGCGAAAATACTTATCAAAAGAGTCCTCTTTCAAGAAATGGCCAAGCTGAATGTGTCAATGATCATGAGGTAGCATTCACAATATTGAAAAATAAAAATGCTGCATTTATATCAAATGAATCCAATTCTTATAATATTATCATTAAAATAGGTCTCAATTGCGCCGCTACAGGACAATGAAGAAGAAATTAATCAAGGTTCATATGAAAAAGATGATAGTGTAAACGAACAAGTGCAAGATTTCTCATTAAATGAAGAGCCGTTCGAGCCTGATTCTGACATGGAAGAGAATTACTTTTTTAACGACTTTTCGGCTGAAGCACTTTCAAATCAAAAATTAAAAATCCAAAACAAAAAGCGACGGGCATCGGCTAAAGCAAACAAAAAACTCAACCTGTCATCTTTTGCCAGTGAATTAAACGCCAGTCGCTTATCAGTGATTCAACCTCGCGAAAGCAGAATTGTAATGACAGAAGAAGACGAATTAGAACTGAGCAGACTATTAGAATTGCAGAAACAAAGAATATCTATTTACAACAATGATGTCTCCCCAACTCCCTCCTCTTCCTCTCCTATTCCAAAATTACCAGTAGCTATTAAACAGGATTTGCTAAATGATGGTTATAAGCCTTTAAAAGAAAATAACAGTAAAAGGAGAAGCAGTGCATTTGACATTAGAAGTATTCGTAAACCATTCGGATTAAAGGAAAGCAATATAGAAGACCAAGTCAAATTAGATTTAGAGCAGGCTAGAACAAATAATGACATTGATTATGCCCCAGGTGATTAAATGTGATACAAAAACGACAGAACCAGTTTGACTAATTTAATGATTATTTATTTTTTATAAAAAGACACTTTACAAAGTGTAACAGAGAAACCCACTGTATCATCGTCAAACGTCTCACAACTTGTCCATCAACAGGGTTCAACACTTAGTTTAGCAAGTTCATTGAAACGGTCTGTCTCAGTTAACAGTACTTCATCCAATTTACCATTATCACCAAAAATGACGCAAAATCATATTCAAGAGAATGCAAGCAACCATCGCATCAGTAGAATTCACAATATATCAGGCCACAGACGATCTTTCAGTATGGATGCAATGAGTGTCAAGCTTGAGCTTGATGACTCTGTTGATATTGAAGCATGGCGATGGCCGGGAATAAACAAAACTCAAACAAATGATATAATATCAAAAAATAGTACAATTGAACCACAAGTATCCCGTTCTTTGGCTGGACCATTGAATAAAACAAATTCGGATCAATCCGAAAGAGACCAAGAAGAGGAAGCAGAGACAGTGCATAAAGAACACAAGACGTTTGGTATCTTTGGAGGCTTACGTAGTGCAGCAAGAAGTAGAAGTAATACTGGGAGTGTATCCATCAAGGGTTTCGTTCGAAATTTGAGCACAACGAATCTTGGAGCCAATACAAAATCTGAAAAGAGAAACGAGCGTGGAATGTCTAGAGCAGCTGCCACCGCACTTCAGCATAATGACTCAAAGGATGAATTGAGTAATGTAAAGCCCTCCAATATTGAAGAGACGCTCGAGAGCAAACCAAAAACCAAAAAGGAGCGCAAAAGGGCCAATAGTCGCGCAAGCAATGGCGGAGGTGCAGTTCGATTATTATCCCAGCTTCTTTCTAGGTCATCGAAACAAAAAAAAATTGTCAAGACAATAAATGTAGAGGAAAAGGCAGCAAGTGATTCTAAAAAAAGAGCACAAGTAGTCCGTCGCACTATTATTTATGTGCAACCAGACTCATTGGATTTCCTTAAAAATACAGAGGATCGGAATACAGGTAGCACATTCGACAAGTCGAGTGCTTTCAAAAACGATAGCTTTTCACCACCCTTTGCATCAAACGATGGTAAAATTGAATTGGACGATAGTGGCCTCCCATCTTTAGCCAGTTCGAATTCAAGCACTTCTGAAGGCTCTACTCCTGTTGATGATGATATGGCTGATCCATGTGCTTTAACGACAAAAAAAGCTAGTCAGTTATCTGTTAAAAAGAATGTTGATCGAACTTCCGATATTAGCAAATCATCATCCCAGAGTAATCCAAGCAGCATTGACAAAACAAGCACAAAAAGGAGTGGTAGAAATGATAATAGAGCTAAATCTCAAGCATCCCGTGAGAGTCATTATATGGAAGGAGTTGAGCTTCGAGAAATGAGTGACGGATCAGTCGTTTGGGGCATTGTAAAAAAAGAAGGGAACAGAGTAAGCTTTTTCTCGCCTGATAGCCATAATAATACCCAATACAATTGCATAATTGATGAAGACCAAGACGAAGAGGATGAAGATAAAATGAAATACAGTGAAGATGACAAATTTAATGACTTTGAGAAAAATTCAAGAGCAAGTTCAACAACATCTGACAGCTCAAAAAATTACAACGTACCAGCAGCTATACCTCACTATTGCCTACAGCCACCACCACCTATTCCAAAGCGTTCGTCTCTTAGACGAAGTCCAACCACCAATTCTGATAGTTGGAAACAAGGAAACAATATACCTGGCAATTCAACTCCACCATCTGAAGAAGCATCCACGGCTGACATATATTACGCAGATGATATTACTCTTCCAAGCTTATTGCGACTGATGAGAGACCAAGAGAACGATACAACAGGACAATTCCTGGATGATGATGAATACGGCTATCTTGATAGAAAAACTGCCATACCATCTGTTGATGAACAATTGGAAGAGATGATGAAATCCTTAACAAGCCATAGTGAATTGAACCGTGCTTAAAATGTAATATATCTATCAAAGGTCCTTTTACTCTCCGTTAATATTAAATAATAAAAACTATTTATAGCCCCTTTCAAGATTTTCTTCAGGGACCTCCCCTTTTTTTTTCTTCCTTTTTTTTTCTTCTTTTTTTTTTCTTCTTTTTTTTTTTTTTAAATTTGATAAAAATGAGCAAGTAAAACCCAATGCAAAATAATCTTATACAATAAACTTTTTAATGTGCTATTTGTGCCTCGTTTATGTCGTTCTTTTTACCTCTATTAATTTCAACCACCGTTCAAGCTAACTACTTTTTGGATATATTTTAATTGTCTTGAAAAAGAGGCACTAAAAAAAATCTGAGTCAAAAATAAATCTTGCTCTTTCAGTCACTCGAGTATATTTCCTTCTTTGTTACAATCCCGATACTGTCATTCATTTTGTAATCTTTACATGTTGTATCTACATAATAATAAATTTTGATTTTCATAATTACACGTTGACAAAATATGCAAGATTTGTATTCAATATATAAAAATGTTATAGCTCATTATTGTCTTTGAAATAAAATAAAAAAAAATATTGCACAAAACTTATCTTCATAGTTCATCATTAAGAAAAAATAGAATCTATTGCATTCAATTATATTGGATGATAACCTTAAGAATCTGATTATCAATATTATTTATTTTTTGAAAGGATTCGTTTATTTCATGATTTCATTTTTTTTTTTAAAAAAAAAAAGAAAATATACCTATATAATACGATTTTACCCCTAAAAAAATGTTTGATGAATGATAGTACATGATAATGAATTAATCCCTCTGATTGTAATGCTTCAATTAGCCAGTATTTGAAGATGGAATTCCGAAATATTATTGAATTTGATCTTAATTGATTCATAGAAGCAGTGATCAGTGCTAATGCTTTTTCCAAGAATCACTTCATCAATGAACCTTTAATACGTATATATTGTACTAAACAGAAAAGGCTATACTTAAAAAGAAAAAGAAAGAAAAGAACCTGCATATAAATAATTAAATTTTCTTTACTTATTATTGTAGTCTTTCAATGCTATTATGTCTTAAGACCCAGTCTACATTAAGGAATATTGTGTCATTCTGACGATCAACTAACAATACAAATAATATAAATGTGATATATAAAACTGATCGTCAAGAAGTAAAATTGTCTATTAAGAGACTATATGATTAGGAGACATTTAATCAAGGTCAGACTTTCAGGGCCTTAGTTTATGTTGGATAATTTATGTAAAACTATTTATTATTTAATATGCAAAATTATTTTTGCATTTATACTTTAAAAAATAATTGTTATAGTGTCTTGATTTCATTTAGCCTTTGAACATATATTTTATTTCTTTCCTGTCAACTAGTGTCATTCATACCGATTCATATATATATATATATATATATCGATATAATTGTTTGTATTTGAGTGCCAAAATTATACCACCTCCTCATCCCTAGCATTTTATTTTTTATTTTTGCTGTCTGCATATAGACATACAACGCTTTATTAAAAAAAAAAAAAAAAAAAACTGACTAACATTTAGTTGATCATATTACCAAATAGATAAATGAATTTGTTTCTGCTTTTTCTTGCTTTATTTTACACTTTTCCTTTATATCTTTATTCCCTATTATCTCTTCCATACTATCTCACAGCGATAATGAAATTTGGGGCCAACCTCCAAAGGAATATATACCCTCCTTGGGATCAAGAATATATTCAATATAATAAGCTTAAATTTTATCTGAAAGAGCGACAGCAGAGTCTTACAGGTTGGACAAAGACAGACGAGAGATATTTTGCAGAAAGCCTTGTTGTGGCTGAACTGGATAAGGTATACCAATTCATCGACTTGAAACTTAAAAATACAGAGACCCGTGTAAAAGAAATGCGACAATTGGATTTCTCAAACAACTTTGACGCAGAGCTACAATGTTTAAACGTGCTCCTGGAATTCATAGAAATCAATAGTATAGGGTTTCAAAAGATTGTCCAGAAGCACAACAGTTCGACTTGTTCTGATTTAAACCAATATATAAAAATACGCAACTACTCACAAAGATTCGAAACATTTAAAACCAGAGCAGACCAGCTTTTAAATAATATTAACGAAATATGCCACCAAAAGACGAAGAAAATAGATATCATTAGGGAAAATAAAAAGAGAGAAAGTGCTGCAGTTAGCACACGAACAATTGTGGCGACATTTTGGGTACATCCAGATAACCTGTCAGAAGTTCAAGCAACTATTTTATTCAACCTGCCTAACATCAACTCAAACAGTTCAACTCAGCCGTTTCATTCAATGATTCTGGATAATTCAGTTAATTTCACATTGTATAGTGACCTCATTGAACGAAAAAGAAAAGCAGAGTTAATTCAAATCGAATGGTAGCCATATTTCATTATATATTTACATAAATACGTAACTAAATATAATATAAATTTATTACAAGGCAAGAGGGAAACAGCGACTTTATTCCATCGGTAGAATTAAGGGTATATCAAGAATCCTGGACAAACAAGCTCGAATATTTCATTGCAGATACCTTTTTACTTAATCAACACCATATCAAAGACTATTTGGACGACTCAAACAAAGAGCGAGCTCGGAAAAAGCTAAATGTATCTATCCCTACGTCAAAACATGATAGTATTTCAGCGCTCATTGAAAGGAAACAGCTCGAGCCCATGATAAGCGTACTATCTAACCGTTCTATCTATCAGAAGTCTGCAAAATCAAACCTTCAAGTGACTATCGACACCAATGTTCGGTTTCTCAACGAAAAAAAAATGAGAAAGGAATACAAGCCTACAGCTGTAGATGCAGGCATTGAACAGAGCATAAATTATTCCGAAAATCAGCCAATCCAGTCATTTCCTTTTGCTCTTTTGGAGCTTAAGCAAGAAGTAAATAATACCTCATATTATCAGCCCATCCCTAACTGGTTATCAGAACTTATTGATGGAGGACTGCTGTATGAGGTTCCACTTTTTTCACCATATTTACACGGTATATCATGCTTTTACCAAAATCACGTCTCTCTTCTACCTTGGTGGCTAGATGAAATTAAAAATGATGTTAGGAAAGGAAACAGTACCCAAAATTCAAAGCGAGTAATAGATAACAATGCGGACTATTTCACTTCTCTGAATTATAGCTATAATAAAGTTGCTGAAGTTAAAACGCACGCTGTTGTCAATATTACAAATGATAAAAAACCCGAATATTTTCAGCAAAAACAACATTATAAACCAGACGAGATTTATGATATAGATATGTCATTTTTTGGAAATACTAGCTTCAATTCTTATGAAAATGGTCTACTCCCCTCCTTCTATAACTTGACAGATGGAATGGACTTGGCGAGTCATAACCAAATGGCAGACAATAAATCAGATGTCGCCGCTCACGAGATACTCTTGGAAAATCCTATTATATCAAAAATCAAAAACCTGAAGGAAAACTCCTATAGTAGTGATTGCGAAGAAGCAGGTTCAAAATACGAAGATATTGGAATGGCATCATGGTTGCTTGGAAGGTTGCGTAGACGAAGACCCAATTCGGTTAACAGTTCGATAATACAAGATAATCCACCAAAACGGGAGAAACCAAAGAAAAAACTGGAGCCAAAGATTCTATTCGCCAATGAACGAACATTTATATCCTGGTTACAATTTTCTGCCTTTTTATTAACAGTGTCACTTGGGCTCATTAATTTTGGTGACAGCATATCTAAATGTAGTGGTGGCTTTTTCATCATCATATCTGTATTGCTAGCATTATATGCATTACTAAGATTTCAGTACCGATCGTGGCAGATCAGAATGAGGAATGATGCTCGCTTTGACGATAGGTGGGGGCCAGCCGTACTCTGTATCGTTTTAGTCATTGCATTGATCATCAATCTCGGCTTAAGGGTGAGTCAGCCAGTTCCGACAAATCCTTCGCTTTTTGGGCAACAGCAAGATGATATGTTAACCGACAAAATGGGTGGTAATATTCATGTTCATAATCCCAGTACAACAGAGGACAATGGCATGCCAAAAAATGGAGATATTGACCAGAACAAATGGAAAGGGAATAAGAATAAGGAACACAAAAATGAATCCAAAGATTTGCATAAATCTATAAATGGCAAATTGAATAATAATGACGATGATGACGATGAAGACGAAGATTAAAATGTATGAAATAACATAAAATAAAAATTGTTCTATTTTTTTTTGATATTCTATTACTTCATGTTGCTTGATTATTAGACTTTATATAATCTTTTTAAATAAATGAAGTGATTTAGTTGGATAAAACGAATAACTTTTTTAAAGAAAAACATTAAGCAATCACAGTAATATTAATAAACATGATGGTAGTCTGTTTAATCAGAAAACATTCATAGAAAAGTATTTTAAATTGTAATAAAGCTGAAGGATGGATTCACCACGAATAGAGAATGTAACTCGGAATCCATTTTTATACACGTGGAACGCACGGACTACAACAAAGAAAATCGCATCATCGCCACTTTTTTTTAAGCGTTTGGTTGGGAACAAGTACATGCAGGACAATCTAAAAGAGCTTGAAACACAGTCTTTTAATAAAAAAAAAACCACAAGTCAAAGTTGAACCAAAAATCTATTTTGCCAACGAGCGGACGTTTTTGTCGTGATTTCAGTTTTGCGCTTTACTACTGACGGTGTCGCTTAATTTGCTCAACTTTGGTGATAGCTCTTCCCGTGTAGTGAGTGGTGTATTCATTGGATCGGTGGCGGTTATGCTTTGTGTAAATTTGAAAGACATGCTTGGTAGACCTTGTCCATTATTATGTATACAAAAAATACTAAAGTGCTAATATATACATTTATAGAATGATCAAACATCGGTTTAATGGTCGGTACGATAATCTTGCAGGGCCATCTATTTTGTGTATACTACTTGTTTATGTTCTTATTGCAAGTATGACCTCGATTTTAATAAAGGAGGAAGATCGGCAATTCACTTTTTCCATATAGTTGAATTTTTATCTGCATTTCAAATCTTAAATCAGAAGACATATCCTCTTTTTGTATATTAAATACCCACCCAACGTTAATAGTTTAAAAATGATTTTTATTCAATGCTTGGTAGTAACGATTAAATTAAACTTACGTTCAAATAAAATTTACAGTGCATGCTATAAGCGAAATTTTCGTAACAATTGTATAACTCCGGTGTCTAAAGATCCGATCAACTACCAAACGAATGAGTGTATTTTCTGGCGATCGGGAAAGTGGCATAAAGTTATCTGATTTGAAAAACTTGACTCTCTTTTTTTGATGCCAAAAAATATGTAGTACAAATGAAATCATTTTAAAAAAGCGCCTTTTTGTTTTTGTTTTTTTGCGTTGTTGTTTTCTTTCTTTTTTTCTTTTCTATACAAACGTATTTATCTATCTCTCTATCTATCTACATACTACTTTATCATGCCCACTATATTTATCACAGGAGGAACAAGCGGTCTTGGACGAGCTGCCGCTCGAAAGTTAATTGCACTCAACTACACAGTAGTTATTACAGGAAGAACTGAAGCAAAACTAGACGAAGCTGAAAAGTGGATAGTGAAAGATAATGATAATAAGGGAAAGCTATATAAGATTGTCCTTGAGATGGGCGATTTTGAATCGATAAAAAAAGCCGTGGATACTTTCGATTCATTTCATATTTCCTTGGATGTCCTATTGCATAGTGCCGGATGCACCCAGACTTCCTTTCAACAAGTAGGCGATGATAATAAAAAAGTGGAGAGAACCGTCTTTGAAAATGCTATTTGTCCCCTGTACTTGAATAGACTGTTATTACCTTATATCGAGAAAAGCAATGATCCAAACAGAAGAATTGTCATTGTCACATCCATGCTCCATAATCCCAAGATACCTGGTGGTTCAAGAACAGAAGAGACAAAGATACCAAACAGCGTAGATTTGAATGATTTTATAGGAAGTCAAGATAAATGGGATTCCATGAAATATTACAAGATATCCAAACTGGGAAACGTATGGAATTCGATAAGTTTAGCAGAGACGATTCCAGATATACCAGTTATTACATTTTGTCCTGGATTTGTTCCTCAAACAGGACTCGCTCGTAACTCTGGTTTTATAACGAGAATGATGCTTACCTATGTTGTCAAGCACATGAGCTTCACCACTTCGGAAGAAGACTCTAGCGACTACTATGTCTATCACGCAACAAGTCCAGATATGAATACACTGAATGGAAAATATTTTGAAAAGAAAAAAGTAGCAGAACCTTCAACAGATGCTTTAGATGATACTAAGAGAAAGCAATACTGGGAACATGCTAACAGTATAATTGATGCTCTCATCATTTAAATAATAAAATTAAAAATATATAAAATCAGGCCATCCAATCACAATCTATTTATCATTGACGTCACCGCTATTTGTTTTTTATTTAACAATTTTCAAATTTTTTTTTTCGTATCTCCTTTTTTTTTGTTAACAGACTCTCTTTTTGGAATAACTATTTTTTTTTTTTTGATTTTTTTTCTGTGTGAGAGAGAGATATTAAACCAGGTATGGTTTTAAACAAATTTTATCTGCTGACTTGCGTAAATAATTCTATTGTTCTGTCATTAAAAATAGTTTGATATTTGAGTTTGAAAGATAACCTTCATGAGCTCTTTAACTAGTCATCTACCAGATGGTTATAACAGGGAAAGATTGCAAGGTCTGGTGCAGGTAAATTCAAATATATTGATACTTATTCATGTTTGACATACTAAATAGCAAAACAAAAAACTTTTTGACTCACCAAAAAAAAAACAAAAAAAAAAAAAACAGCGCGTCCGATTCCTTCAATCTCAAGGTGCGAAAGAAGATAACAATCTGGAATATGCGCAGATCATGCAATTCTTAAAAAATTTACAACAGAAGCAAAATAGACCACCAAACGGAATGCCAATGGAAGTAACAACAAGTCCATCTGCCTCACCAAAGGCCAATTTAGGTATTTAATAAATTCATTTCAAATAATAATAATAATAATAAAAAAAAAAGGGGGGCTATTGTATTTATTCACACTTTTTCATATAAATATGTGTAGATTCTCTTTCAGGCTTTTCTCAAGCCCAATTGGCAGCATTAAAATATCAAATTCTCGCCTACAAGCTTATTTCAAAAAACATGCCCCTACCAGCCAATCTCCAGCAGGCTGTTTTATCACCCGTCTCGTCTAATACAGACACCTCTGCCAGTCCCTCTGATTTGACAAACGGTTTGAATGAATCAGCAGCAGCAGCAGCAGCAGCAGCAGATGCTGGACTCAATCCAGCCACCTTGGCCACACCCACCAGTGTGAGCGATCACCAAACAGAGAAACAGGTCGAGCAAAAGAAAGTGGAATACAACGCCTATGCATCGCCCTATGACCTGTTGAAGAAGCCCATCAGCTCCTTTGCTCATGCTTCCCGTCAACAGCGTCTATTGATACCAAGTGTGACTCCTCAAGGTCTGGATCCACTCTCCATCATGTCTGAGCGTGAGCGTAGAATATTGGCCCGTATCCAATATCGTATCCGTGAGTTGGAAAAGCTCCCTAGCAATCTCAATGACCACATGAATGAGCTCGAGCAGGAAGTGCTTCAATCTGCACCCACCAGTGTCAAATTGAAGGCCATTGTGGAACTCAAGGCACTCCGTCTGCTCACCAAACAGAGGCAGTTGAGAGAGGAGATCATTGCGGGTGTTACCCGTTCCACTACCTTGGCCTCCTCTGCCGATCGCTTGGCCTATCGTCGCATGAAGAAGCAGTCGCTGCGTGAGGCACGCATGACAGAGAAGATTGAGCGACAGCAGCGCACTGACCGTGAGCGACGCGAGAAGCAGAAACACCTGGACTACCTTCAAACCGTATGCGACCACGGTCGCAGCCTCTATGCTGCTCAAAAGACATGGCAGGCCAAGCAAAACAAGTTGGGCAGGGCCGTGCTCCAGTACCATCAGCACATTGAGAAGGAGGAGCAAAAGAGGGCTGAGCGTATATCAAAGGAACGTATCCGTGCATTGAAGAATGACGATGAAGAGGCCTATATGAAGTTGATTGATGAGGCAAAGGATACACGTCTTACACAGCTCCTAAAGCAGACCGGCTCCTTCCTGGATTCGCTTACAAAAGCTGTTGTTGATCAGCAGAATGATCCCGTCTACACCCAGGAGGCTGGTGACGACGATGACTTTGCAGCAGATGACCCCGATGCCAAGAATGACTATTTCCAGGTGACGCATCGTATCAAGGAGGAGGTCTCGCAGCCCAACATCTTGATTGGTGGTCGTTTGAAAGATTACCAGATTAAGGGTTTGCAGTGGATGGTCTCACTTTATAATAATCATCTGAATGGCATTTTGGCTGATGAGATGGGTTTGGGTAAGACCATTCAGACAATTAGTTTGATTACTTACTTGATTGAAAAGAAGAGACAGAATGGACCCTATCTTATCATTGTACCCTTATCGTAAGTTTTCTTTTTTAAAAAAAAAAGTGATAGAGATTTTTTTATTTTTTTTTTTTTTGTTAACAACTTACCTTAGTACACTCACCAATTGGACACTTGAATTTGAAAAATGGGCACCTTCTGTAAAGACCATTATCTATAAGGGACCTCCTAATGTTCGTAAAGAACTTCAAAATGAAATCCGTTACAACGATTTCCAGGTCCTTTTGACTACCTTTGAATACATCATCAAGGACAGACCCATTTTGAGTAAAGTAAAGTGGTTGCATATGATTGCTGATGAAGGTCATCGTATGAAGAACACCAACTCCAAATTGACAATTGTTCTAAGACAATATTATCATACACGTTATCGTTTGATTTTGACGGGTACTCCACTTCAGGTAAAAAAAAAAAAAAAAAAGCAATACATACTAGTTTATAAATCATCTAAATTGACACCCCTTTTATTAGAACAATCTACCTGAATTGTGGGCTTTGCTTAATTTCGTTTTACCAAAGATTTTCAAGAGTGTCAAGAGTTTTGAAGAATGGTTCAACACGCCATTCAATACCCAAGGTGTCCAGGATAAGATTGGTCTGAACGAAGAAGAGCAACTTCTAATTATTAAACGTCTTCACAAGGTCCTTCGTCCCTTCCTCCTCCGTCGCTTGAAGCGTGATGTCGAATCCGAACTACCTGATAAGATTGAGCGTGTCATCAAGTGCAAGCTCTCCTCTCTCCAGACCCATCTCTACACCCAGATGAAGCGAAATGGTACACTCTACACATCCGATGTTGTCAAGGGCAAGTCGGGTGTCAAAGGTCTCAACAACACCATCATGCAACTGCGTAAGATCTGTAACCATCCCTTTGTCTTTGAGGAAGTGGAAAATCTCATCAACCCAAGCGGCATGTCCAACGATCTCCTCTATCGAACATCTGGTAAATTCGAGCTTCTCGATCGCATGCTACCCAAGTTGCAACAGACTGGTCATCGTGTGCTCATCTTCTTCCAGATGACACAGGTCATGAGCATCATGGAAGATTTCTTGTCGTATCGAAGCTACAATTACCTGCGTCTGGATGGCTCCACCAAGGCAGATGATCGTTCAGAGTTGCTTCGTCTGTTTAATGCACCAGATTCGCCTTATTTTATCTTTTTGTTGAGTACGCGTGCGGGTGGTTTGGGTCTTAATTTACAATCGGCTGATACTGTTATTATTTTTGATTCTGATTGGTAAGTTTATTTATTTATATTCATATTGGTAGTTATATATAACTCTTAAAAAAAAAATAGGAATCCCCATCAAGATTTACAAGCCCAAGATCGTGCACATCGTATCGGTCAAACCAAAGAAGTGCGCATTTTTAGACTCATTTCGTCTAACTCTGTTGAAGAAAGTATTTTGGCACGTGCAAACTATAAATTAGATATTGATGGTAAGGTCATCCAAGCCGGTAAATTCGATAACCGTAGTACCGAAGAGGATCGTGAAGCCTTCCTCCGCTCCCTCCTGGAGGACAAGGCGGACGAAGAGAACGAGGTGGATGATGAAGATATCGATGACGAGGAACTCAACGAGATTCTCCAGAGAGCAGAGACAGATATTGAAGTCTTCCATCGTCTGGATGATGAGCGTGAGGAGTCGGACACACGCTCATGGCAGCTCATGGGGCGTCGTGGTAAACCGGAACGTTTGATTACCGAAAAGGAATTGCCAGAGGTGTATCTGAATGATGATCCCATTGTAGATGAGGATGATGATCCATTTAACTATGGTCGTGGTCAACGTAGTAGAGATGAAGTTCGCTATGATGATGGCTTGACTGAAGAGCAATGGCTTAATGTAAGAAAATAATAGTGGTAGTGGCTTCACTTTATTAACTTATATATAAATGTGCTTCTCAGGCATTGGAAGATGATAATGTCGATCTAGATGATTTGATTGCACAAAAAGGCAAACGCAAGAAACGCATGAGTAAATTGTTGGGCGAATCCCCACCAAGCGAAGATAAACGAGGTCGACGCAGACGTCAAGATAGCGGTAGTGAAGATCTTGGTAAAAAGCGAGGAAGACCTAAAAAGGGAGATTTGGAGGTAACCTTTTTGTTGCTTTAAAAAAAAAAGGTGACACAAGTATTAAACTTTTTTTATATTTTTTATTAGTCTAAACGTAAACGTAGTCGAAAAGAAGAGGAGCTAAATAGACCCGACACACTACTCCCACATGTCAGGGATAAAATGACGCAAGTTATGGTGGAATGTTACAGAGCGGTAGAAGAATCCACGGTAGAAGATGAAGAGTGAGTTTAATATTTAGTTTGATTTTCATGTTGGTACTAATAAAAACAAATTAGAACCTATCGTAGTCGAAGCGAACTCTTTATGGATCTTGTTAGTAAACGTGACTATCCTTTGTACTACACAATGATCAAATCTCCGATCTCCATGAATATGATCAAGAAACGTATCCATTCTACGTATTATAGAACAATAGCACAATTTAGAGATGACTTCCATCTTATGTTTAATAACGCAAGAATATTCAACGAAGAAGATTCATTTGTCTACGAAGATGCAGATGAGATGCAGGTAATATATCATTTTGGCTCGTTTTTTTTTTTTAGCGTGAAAATAGAAAACTGGATCTAACTTTTGAAAATCAAATAGAAAATATTTACTGCTAAACTGGAAGAGGTTTGTCCTGGCGGTGTAATGCAAGTCGATCATTCTTATCTTAATACCAGACCAAGAATCCAAGACGACGATGAGGAGGATGAGTACGATGACTAAAAGTTGTAAATAAACAATACAAATCAATAAAAGAAATAAAATAAAATAAAAAAAAAAGAGACATTATAATATAAAGAAATAAAGGAAAAATAATAAAGCGAAAAAAAAGATCGACAAAACCAAAAAAATGAAAGATCGACATGAGAACGGGAACTTTGATTGGTTCAACGTCAAGGCTTTTTCTTTTTAAAGGAAAAATGGCTTTTTGATTTTTTTTTTTTACATCTTTTTTTTTTCTCTTTTTAAACTTTTTTTTTTTTTTTTTCTCTTAAAAAAACAAACAAAAATGGCCACACTTCCATCTCCTCCTCCCTCACCCGTATTTAAACGCTGCCATCGTCGAAACGACAGTTATATGCTCGTACAAGCCATCATCAAAGAAAATGAACGAATAGAGCAAGAAGATCACGACCTCACAATAAAGGAGGCGCAGTCTATTCATTTCAGCCCATGCAAGTCTGATAAAGAGAGTATTTTAGTACAAAAAAGCAAATCCACCCACTCTGTTCGATTTGCCACTGAGCCACCTAGAGTGTATCACTATGGTAAATTTTTATTTCTATTTATAAAGTATCAAGATAATCGCGAAACATATCCTCACGCTTCTCCTTAGACTCTATTGCATAGTATCGATCATCTCTTTCCAATATCTTTTTAGCATCTCGCCAACGTATTCCTTGTTTGATTTCTCTTGTTTCTCGCAATAACGCAATATAATCATCGGTGACACTGTTCTTCTTCTTACCGAGATTGTTCTTTACATGCTCCTTAAACATTATTTCCTTGTCTTTGGTTGATTTTATAGCCTGGAAACGATCATCATTTTTATATTTACGTCTAAAGTCATCCCAATACATCTTCACTGTCACTTTGGATTCTAGCAATTCTTGGAATTCTTGTTGTGGCGTCTAAATACCATTTATTATTTTGTTAAATACTACTTTATAATTATTATTTACCTTTTTATTCATCTTTTCTTGTCTCATCTTTTCACCAAGATCTTTACAATATTTGTTGAATAATGCCTTTTGTTTATTATGCTTTACCACTTTTTTGTATATAAAATATCAATATTCCTTTTTAAAAATAATAAAAAACTTTTAGAGCTTACTTGTGAATCTATCATCAGCCATTAGTTTAGGCAACTCTGTGCTATAAGTGGCAAAGGGTGATATATTCTTCTCTCTCAGCATCTCATTGAACTGATCAATACATTCTTGCTCGGTTAACTCTTTCTTTTCAATAACAGCTTCTTCTTTTATTTGCTCAGTCAATTGTTCTTCTTCTATGTGTTCTTCTGTTATTTGCTCTTCTTCTTCCATTTGTTCTCCTGATAACTCTTCCATCTGTTGCAACTGCCACATGATATCATCTTCTGTCATTCTATATCATATGAATATTTCACATTCTATATTCTATATATATCGACTTACTCTGTTGCATCTATGTCGTCTTGTTGTTGTTGTTGTTGTTTGGCCTCTTCTACTTGCTGCTCTTCTTGCTCCAATTTTACTTTTTTCGCATCTTCTTTTGCCTTTTCTTCTTCTTCTTGTAGAGCTCTTTTTCGTTTATTTTCTTCTTCTTGCTGCTGCTTTTCTAGTTCACGCAACTTTTCCATTGGCTCTTTTAATTCTTCTGGCATCTCCCAAACCGACGTTTTAGTGTCGCGATCATAATAGAATTCGTAGCCATCAGGTGTTAATACAAATAACCAATTCGTGTCTGGGATCTTTTTTCTATTTAAATAGATATTGTTGTTGGTAAAGAAGTTCATTCTTTTCTTTTTTTTTTTGTTCATTTACTTGATCTGTTTCTTTTTTTGTGGTTGAGGTACAGCAACAACTGGAAATTGCCATGAACTTTGACGTGTAAATGTATTGTACCAATAGGGTTGGCCTGTGGGTGTTCTATATTCTAACCATCCTGGTGGAAGTACACCACCAAACTGTTGAAAGGGTAAATGCCCAGTCATTGCAGGATTCATTTGTGCATATTCCATATTTACTGACACAAAACAAAATTTTAACCCAAAAAAAAAATTAGAAAATAGCACTTTAGAAAAAAAAAAAGTGCTTCTTCTAACGAGTCACGTGGAAAAAGGAAATGAAATAAGGCCTGTAATAATGAAGTATCAATAGCATTACTGCTATTTGTCATTGCAGATAGAATGAATAGACATCATCTCTATTGCGAACTATGATGATCATGTATTCCAGCAGTAAGTTACCGGATCCTTAAGTATGATTACACTGTTTACAAGTCATTTGAATCATTCTCTTTCACTCAACTTGAGAGCTTTAGCATCATCTCTTTAAATATGTTACTTCATAGACCTATCTACCGAAAGCGAGGAATACTGTACTCTTAAAAGAACCCTTTGAATCCCTAAAGATGTTGATCATTTTAGTCACCGATGCGCGGCAATCTAGTGAAATAAATAAGGTTAAAACACTTTTTTAAAAGTTTTATAATATATAAAGCTATTCCCTAAAAGTATCTCTAAACAAACTATTTGATACACTTCTTTTTGATTAAAATTGATGTTAATGGCCCCAAAAGATCGACAGATCACACCAAAATGAGTTAAAACAATGAGTCCTGTTTCAATACTCATACCCTGAATGACATCACTGTCTGCATATATGCATACTAGCAACATCTTTATATCTTTTTAAAATAGGACGGGAATTCCCTTTTATAACCGTTTTAATTTATTGAGTGCATTATATTGAGGCATCATAAGCAATTATATCTATATACTCTCCCTACTGTTTTACAACTCCTTTCTTATATGTTGTAAAAGCACTCCATTCATTTATTTATTACAAAATAATAATGATAGTAATTGTATAATAAAAAGAATAATAGAACAATAATGATAAAGGTAATAATATAATAATTCTATGCTAAAAGTAATTTGTACTTTATATAAATGAAGATTGTAACCCAAAATATATACACACACAACAACTCTTCTATTTACTCTATTGACCATCGATTGGTATTTATCTTGCTACCAAGCCCAGTAGGTTGCATAGCAACAGCAGTATTACCAGTAGCATGTGATACTATGAAGGAAGTTAATATATATTGGAATAAAACAAAAGTGAAACTCACTGTGATTAATTAAACCATGATTAAAGTTTCTCAAACATATGATTGCAGCAGGAAGTGAAGCCTAAAAAAAAAAGTATATTTAATTACCTGATTTGACACTTATTTTTAAATAACCAACTTACCAAAATAAGCACCATATCGACACACACTAATATATATATATATTAATACTAATAACAATAATAAACAACTACCCTGAATAGTCTCACTTACAAAAGAAGGTCAGGAATACTCGGGAACCAATAAATCTCTCTGGATTGAGTGATATCTGTGTCAACATGTAAATAAAGTAGGCCATACTTGCCATGGATAGCACTATAAATAAGTACATGTGAATTTTCAATTCCCGGCGCAACTAAAAAGTATATAGTTAATAAAGGTAAATGGTATATAATATTATTATTATAAAAAGTAATAATAAAAAAAAAAAACTTTACACCCCAATAACCAAGTATCAGCATGACAACAGAAACAACACAACTTAGAATGATGTGTTCAATTAATTCATTAATAATGGTAGATCTGGAGCCATCATCAGTTGATTCGGGTAACCAGACCACTATTAATAGCGCAAGATATTGGATGGAGAAACCAAGAAAGAAAAAAAAGTCGAATTTTAATAGCATCATAAAGATTTGATACATCTTGTAACGATCTACTCTCGTTAAATGAGTTTCTCTCTTGTTTCATTATAAAATGCTATTTTACCTCTCATGGCAAGATCAGCACCAATCTTTTTATAGATCTGCCAACCAAATTCAAGATACAATTTATACGCCAAAAACACAAAGACAATGGTCGAAACAAACATGACACAAATCTGGGTAATCTCGGCCCAGCTTGAGGCATGATAGGCACTCCCCAGGAACTGAAGCACCAAAAAGACATTGGGATCATCGACATTGGAGAAGAGGGTAGATGATTGGTGATATTGAATAATGGTATAGACACTCATGCCCAATTCAAATGCGGCCAGCGCAATCAATTGGATGGTATTCTTTTGGATAATCTATATATATATATATATATATAATTTAAGGAGGGGAAAGAGTGTTGGATATATCATTTCAATTTTTTGAGGAGTCATTTATGTATATATATATATAACATACGGCATCCATCACTAATATCACTGTAAATACTTGTGCTATAATAAACAGAACGAAATAGACTAACAACGAACGTGCATTTGCATAGCTCGTCATTAGATTCTCTCCAAATGCTGCTTGATTCAGTCGTTCTTGGTTGATAATGTTGATCTCAATGGCATGGTAATTGAAGATAATGGCTTCAAATACAATGGCAAGAACGGCCTGTAATAATATGGTAATGACAATGGCACGAGTCCATGTTGAATCACCAAGCTATATAAAAGAAAGTGTCAAAACTGACCTCCCTTATTTATTTTATATCTATTCGCTTACAAGTCGTGAGGGTGACAACATTATTCTTTGAATATATATGAAAAAAGAGAAAGAAAAAGAGGTGGGATATATTATTTACCTAAACTGAACAAACAGAAAAAGAAAAAAAAAAAAAAACGTGAATATTTAATTATGGAAGGCGCCCAATAACATGACTAATTCATTTGATCCAAACTACTTAAAGAACCGCAATCTGCCCTCGTAATAGTCTATCAGCTATTTAAAAGAGTAAGTTTCATTTTAATATAATAAAAAAAAAAAAACAAATATTACCTTCTTTGGACATTTATAATGAGTGTCCTGTAGTAAATGGATTGTCTTTTTACCATTGTTCCATTCTAAATAAGCCAGTAATTTTGCAGCATCCAATTCAGAGGGTTGAACAGAACGAATCATTTTGAGTTCCTTTTCCCATTCATCTATGGTATTGGGCCATTCCTCTGTGCTTGGGATGATGAAGCCTTCTAGTTTTAGCCTTCGTGTCACTTCATTTCTGCTTACATTGAATGTGGCGGCCCTTTTCTTTTTGGGCGGATTGGATGGTTCCGGGGAGGCTTTGCGTTTTTTAGTATGAATGAATTGGGTGACATTAGAGGGGATGACTTTGTGTGTGGTCTTGGACCAGTATTGTGTGCATATTTCAGGGACATCTCTATGCATATTTGTAAAAATCAAAGCTCTCTCGAGGAATATAGAAGTAAATAAGCTTACGCATGAATGCTTTCGCTTGTTTCAAGGGTATTGTCTTCTTCGGGCCATCCTTTCCATTTAATCACGTATTTCTTTACAGCGCCCTATCAAAACAAAAAAATAGAATTATATTTTTATGTACATACATAAATCAAAAGTTGTTTTTTTTTTTTTTTTTTTTTTACCTTGTATGTTTTATGGGTTCGAATTGCTTCAACTTCGTATTCTTCTTCTTCTTCATTATCATCATCTTCTTCTGTATTTTGTTCAGCCTCCTTTGCATCCTCTTCCTTATCAGCAACGTCATTTTTAATGGAAGCATCCTCCTCCTCATCTTCTTCCTGCTCTGACAAGACAGTATCAAGGAGTTCTAGGATTTCTGTATTCTCCTCCTCTGCTATTATTTCTGGGGGTGTGATATTCTCTTTATTATCATCATCGAAAGAGGAGGTATCTTTCATCATTTCAATGGCATCTTCTTCCTCTGATTGAGTGATTGCTTCCTCTGTGAACACTTCTTCCATTGAAATCTCTTCAGTAGCATCTTCTTGCTTCTGGGATACGTTATCTTCTTTGTTGTTTTCAGTCTGTTGTTGCTCAACGGCTGCTGCTGCTTCTTCCTCCTCCTCCTCCTTTTCTTCTTCTGCAGCCTGTTGTTCAATGATATCTTCCTCTTCTGATTGAGGTGTCTTTTCTTGCTCTGGCTCAGGTGTATTTTCGCTATTCTCTTCCAATTGGGAAGTGACCACTTTGGATAACGTAGCCTCTGGCTGAGGTGTTTCCTCCTCTTCTTCCTCTGGCATCTGCTCCTTTTGCTTCACACGCACCATTTTTTCGATAACGGTGGATTCCTCTTCTGTAATTTTGATTGCATCATTTGACGTGACAGTTAGTGTGTATTCCTCTGTCACTTTCACATCATCTGACGCGTCTTGTTTTTTCGTGTCATTCATATCGTCGTCTTCCTTTTCAGGGACCACATCTGCATTGGTTGAAACCGCGCTCTCACTATTACCAATCTCATCAGACACGTATTCTGGCACATCCTCCTTCTCTACCATCACATACGAATCTTCTTCCTCAATAAAAGATGCATCTACAGGAGACAATTTGTACTCTGTGGTAGTAGGCGAATTATCCTGTGACAATCTGGGCATGCTGGAGGTCGACTCGTTTGTTTTAAAGCCACCAGGAGAGTGCTGGTCGTCACTATCAAGCAATTCGATGGAGGTATCTTGACTGGACTGACTCTGTTGGAGTTCCAGTTTGTCTGCATAGGCAGCAGTGGCTACAAGGAAATCGTCATCAAAGTCGTCCTTGAATATTTGATCATGATCTCCACTAATTGACATTGTGTTATGTATTTTATTTTGAAAAGTTTGATAAAAAAAAAAAAAAAAAAAAAAAAAAAAAAAAAAAATGCGGAAATGTGTATGGGAAAAATCAATGCGTGACTTGATTATGACAACAATCAAAGTTTTTACAGTGTTTTATATGGACTTCTTACACACCTATCGCGCACACTGTCCGAACAATAATGAACTTTGGTGGATTATATTGATAAACAATCATGGAGAACACTGCTTTATTTTTATACTTTAATCAGCTCCTTTATAGTGAATCAACTCCTTTATCGTTTGAGGCTGATTTTTTAATTTTTATGCAATTCTTAACCACATGACCATGAGGGAAAAGTAGTCTTCTTCCGTAAATAAGATTGGCTATGATGGAAGAGTACTTTTCGAGTTGATCAAGGTGAATTGTTTTACTCTATTTCCCAGGTGTTTTTTAAATAATATTACAGCTATCAAACCTTTTTTTTTTTTTATCAGTACAAGCTTAGACCAATGAATGAGGAACAAGAACTAATGAACTTTGTGGAGTACCCTTATTATGCTGAGTACATTGGTCCAATCATATCCGTTGCTTATAACCAACTTTACCGCGAAAAGCGGTCACTGGTCGCCTCCTCTTTTTTATATATACGCACCGAGTCCCTTTCCTTCTATTTTTCTTTATCTTCTCATCCATGCCAGGTTTCCTATTTGCTATCGTTCTCTCTGTTTTACTGGTGATCCATTCGAGACGTAAAAAATCATTGACAACCGATGGTGCAGCCGGTGCGTTTGTGCTTGGTATGGCGACCTTTTCGGCCGACCTCTATCTCTTTACGGTCGTGTTGCTGGGTTTCTTTTTAGCGAGTTCAAAACTGACCAAAGTAAGACTTTTTGTACATACAGGATAGAATGTGTATAGCTGGACTCATTGTTTGTATAGTTTAAGGCTGAGAGAAAACGTATATTGGAAGCAGATTATGAGGCATCAAGTGAACGTAATGTCATTCAGGTCATCTGTAATGGTCTGATGGGCGGTGTTGCTGTAACTTTATATCAAATGACATGCCAAGATGAGAAATATACGTGCTATGATCAGGCACGCTGGAGTACGGTGTTGTTATGGTCTTACATTGGGTAGGTCTTTTATATATAAGTAAATAACAACAATAAAGAAAAACAGACTTATAATGATTAAAATAAAGGCATTATGCCTGTTGTGCCGGTGATACAGTAAGTTGAATATGTCGAGTATATTTATATGTCTATTCCTGTAATAACCAACGTGTTTTATTATGAAGTGGGCCAGTGAATTAGGTATCTTAAACAATGAATGGCCCATCCTGATTACTCGTTTCAAAAAGGTACCTCCAGGTACCAATGGAGGTGTCTCAGGACTCGGTCTTGCTGCTTCCCTAGCGGGTGGTCTCTTTGTGGGCCTGATTGGTGCCCTGAGTCTCTACCTTGAACAACCCTGTCATGGTGTTGCTTATGAACTGGTAATACTCGGTGGTGTTGCCGGCCTGGGCGGCTCCCTCATTGACTCTCTATTAGGCGCAACCTTACAAGAAAGTCTCTATTCAGAAGAAAAGAAGATCATCCTAAACAAGAGAATACCCGATCAAACCATTACTGTTATTAGTGGATATCCTGTGTTGGATAATCATCAAGTCAATTTTATTACTTCAGTGACAACCAGTGTGTTGTGTGGTTTAGCGGCTTGGTGTCTTTATCCAACTGCTTGAAAAAAATATATATACAAAAAAAAAAAAAAAATCATTGTAAAATACTTCTTTCTCTCTCGCTCTCTTTTTTATTTATTTATTTATTATATCGTTTCAATTATTGTGTTTCTGTTGAAGCACCAACATTTTGTTCCTTTAACAAAGCATCAATAGCTTCTGGTTTGTACAAATCATATTTGACCTTGCCGTTCACAAGTCGAATGGTAGCAAATTCCACTATTCATTTATATAAAGAAGGTGTTAAAAAGGAACAATATCTCCTTCCCAAACAACAAATAAAATACTTACACTTTTCGCTTGATAATGTTGTACTATCCATCGTTTTACTCAATACTTTGACAGCCAATGCCTTTGCCTCCTCCAATGACATTTCATCCTTATGATCCTGTTTTAAAATACTCTGTGCAGTGGCATTATTGGCACCGATACAGGTGGCCTTCCAACCACCATAGTTACCAGAGGGATCAGAGTGATAGAGCTGGAAACCATGATGTTCATCATAACCAGCAAAGATGAAGGAGACACCAAAGGGACGAAGACCACCATACTGTGTATAACCTTGCTTTAAGTCACATAAATTCTGTACGAGTTGTTCAACGGGGATCTCCTCATTGTAAGCAAAGAGATAACGTTGGGCGCTTGCTCGTGTCCAATTGATTAAAATGTTGGCATCTGCTGTAATACCGGCGACACCACAAATGATGTTACTAAAGAAAAAGAAAAAGGTTAACCTGTGTTTTATATATTTATATATATCGTATTTTTACTCGTTTAATTTATAGATCTTTTCTGAAGAGGTGGTGTTTTCCAAAAGCTTTGAGGTCACCTTCTTTTCAGCGGCAATCACAATACCATCCTTTGCAAGAATGCCCAAGGCATTACCTGCCAAAGTGATGGCCTCCATGGCATATTCAACCTGATATAAACGACCTATATAAATATGTATATAATAGTGAGTGGTGGTGGTGTTTTATGTTGCAAATATATGTATATCTATTTACCTTCAGGTGAAAAAATAGTGGTTCTTGAATCGTATCTTCTTGCCATTATGAGTGTATAAAGTTAATAATAATAAAAAAAAAGGGAGAAAGTTGATTATGCCTTTCGCGTTTATAAGAGTGGATACACGTAATTCAGACTTTTTTCTGTGACGTGTACATGAGTTTTTTGGAAAAAAAAATCATAGATTTTTAGTGGAATACGTCGATATTACCTTTTTTAGGAATATCTGGACTCAAAAGTGGGGGGAGCAAGGAACTACTTGAGATGTTGATTCATAATGAGAGAATGTTTATTGTATTTATTAGAAGGGACTATGCTGGATATACAAGAGTATATAGCGTCATTCGTTTTATTTCTTCTCCAAAATAAAAGGATTTAATGCCTTGACCATTATTTGATAAAGAGTAACTTGACATTTTAACGTACAAAGTGTATCTTAAAAATAGCAATATAAAGTACTTCTACGTAAGTGAAGCGAAGACACTTGCTTCTAAATGAATATACATAAATCTAATCCAAATCAACAATAGAGTTGAATGTTCTCCTTATGGATAAAATACATATATAATCACCATTTTATTTACATTTGAAAATAAACAAGCTTTTCTAAAAACTCGCTTCTGATACCATTAGTAAATAATGCATTGCATTATATGACCTTGTCAACTGATGGTGGCAAAGCTGTTTCCTTAAATAAGTCACTATTATTAATAAACATAAAAATAAATATCTAAATATAAAATGAGTCATAACAAAACAATTCTTTTAACAACCCTGAAATGCCAAGTATGTTGTTGTTGTTGTTTACTTGGTAGTTTGACTCATCTGGAAACAGCTTTACTACGCAAAACAGTGACTTTAATAGGAAACAGACATTATGTATTATAAATAGTATGATTCTATCTTTATATGTATATAGAAAATAGGAATTCAACTTGCAAAAGGTCAAAATAGATACAGAGCATTCATAAAATGAGTATATATTACTCTTACTGAGCCTAATTGATAATGCTTTTATATATACGTATTAGCCCAACCAATAAAATGAATGGTTTATAATGTAATTTAATGGCATTTGATTGGTTCAATATATTCGTTTTTTGTTTTGTTTATATTTTTTTCCTATTTTTTTTTTTTTTACTTCAACAACAGATCCATCTCCCCAAAAATGACCCAAGTAATCATACAAAATCTATCAGGCCATGCCCCTCTTTGCCTACCTGTAGACAATCACACAACAACACATGATCTAAAACAACTCGTTGAACAACGCACACACATTCCTGCCCATCAGCAAATACTAAGCACCCTCCATGGCCACATTCTCTCCTCTCAAGATACCTTGCAAGAAGGAGGAGATTGGATCCATCTTGAACTCTCAGTACGCCAATGCGGTGGTAAGGGTGGTTTTGGTTCCATGCTGCGTGCCCAAGGTGGAAGAATGAATGCACAAAAGACGACTAATTTCGAAGCCTGTAGAGACTTACAGGGACGTCGTATCCGTACAGTAAATGAAGCCAAAAAGTAAGAAAAAAAAAATGTGGATAGAATATCAATATACTTATTTTTTTTTTCCTCCAAAAAAGACTTCAAGAAGAATTGGATGCCATTCCTGAACGTGAGGCAGAAAAGCGAGAAAAACTCAAGCGCAAGATTGATGATGCCTTGCAGGAGAGAGAACCAAAAAAGTATCTCTTTGATGATAATCAGTTTTTGGAGGATACGGAAGAAATGGTGGAGAGTGTTAAGAGTGCAGTAGGAAATGCCATCAAGAAACAAAAAACGGTACATAAACCAGCAGTAGCATCAACATCTACCAGTCTGTTTGATGATGATGTATCTTCTGATGAGGAAGATGAGGAAGATGAGGAGGAGGAGGAGGAGGAGGAGGAGGAGGAGGAAGAAGAGCAAAAAGAGAACAAGCCAATCACAAAAAAGGATGTCAAAGGAAAGGGCAAAGCATAAAATATAGCATAATGAAAAAGAATAATCAATGTACACACACACACACACAAATAAAGTAAAATAAAGCAAGATTTTGTATCAAATTTATCCGATGTAAAAGTAGCGCTTGTACTACATTAACTGCGGACATTTGGCAATTAATGGTTTAGCGTCCCTTGATCCGTTCATAAACGATCAAGATGGGGAGAGATTGCATAAACGACATAGACTCATATATAATGCAGTTCGGTATTGACCGATTCCTTTAAACATTTATCAGTGGCATGTATAATGGCTTAAGTTGTGTGTAATTAGCTTCTGCAAGTAAAGATTGTATATATCGTGAATAGACATATTTTTATGGTATTTCCTATTTAGCAATCAATCTTTAACGTACTATATATGTCTTTTTTGAATAAGTGATTCATTCATCATTACTCAAACACAATCAATGTTGACTTTTTCAACATAGATATATATATAAAAAGCATTTTTATTTGAATAAACCAATTCTGTTTTTTTTTTTTTGCTATGAATCAATATCACCTCTTATAACTATTTATTTATACTTCATGCACATTGAATTGTTTATATGCTTGAATAATAATAATGAATTGCACAACTAATTAACACTTTTTCTTTATTGCATTATTTTTATATATATAAATGAAAGGAGGACAGAATCCAGAACATTGTTTTTATTTACCCACTCGCTCCCCCCTTTTTTTTTTTACTGATTAACATGCCTGTGTTGTCATGTGTATGAAATAGCTTGTGAAAATGATGTTCAAGAGGTTTGATCATGAAAAGATCAAAAGTTTAGTATTATGATTATGAGTAAGAGGATTTATAATAGACAAAGTGCGAAAATCTGTCTTTCTTTCTATTCTAAGTAACCTGAGAAGTTTTCTATTATATAATAACAATAGAAAATGGGAAAAAAATAGAGAAAAGGCATGAATATATATTTTTAATAATATTAAATTACGAAATTCGTATTCTCATAACGAAATGACTTTACATAATAAATTTCAAATTCTTTCCTTTTATTGGCTCGTCTTATTAATGCTATACTCTATTTTTGCTTACTTATACGTATATATTCGCATCTTCGGCACTCTCATAGCCCATTCTCTGATTATATTCATGATAAATGAACATGTCTCTAGTTCAATCCCATTTACTAGAGACATGTTCATTTATCATGAATATAATCAGAGAATGGGCTATGAGAAAAAAAAAATACCCATTATCATATAGGATATTAGAAGGATAATATTTTTTTTTTTTAGTTTATGGATGTAAAAAAATTCTCCTTAAAAAAGAAGAACGCGATTAAGTTTCCGGAGTTAAGGTCATTACTAAAAAAGAACAAGCCAGCTTTTTTAGGCGTGGCTTCAAGCCCACACAAGTAAACAGTAGAACACTGCCACACACAATACCCTGTATATTTGGATAGGGGGAAGATGGCTTAAACGATTAAGCCATATTAAAAATCTCTTATTTGAAACGATCCGTAATGTTCCTCTATTAGCATATTCAAAAAAAAAATAAGCTTTCAAATAGTGGGGTATTTAAAAAATAAAACAAGAGGTTCACATTCAATCCGTATTTCGGATTTGAAAATAAGATGGCTGACAAACATAAATAAAATAAAAAACCTTAGTAACCTTGTAAGAGTATATATAATAATAATATAGAGTTATAAAGATGACACGGTATATATATAAAATATATATAAAAAATATATATACAATTCTCTATATAAAAAAATATTTCTGATCTGTGACCCTCCTCAGGGTAGGTCATCAACAAAGTCTTATAATTTTTTAAAAGCAGAAATAAGCTTTACAAAAGTCGGAAACGGACATTTACTTTGTCTGAGTTGATGAAACCGTTTTCAACCGACATTTAAGCGATTTCTGTACAACCCCACATTCTTAAATAAAAAAAAAATAAAAAACCGATTATATAGATGGCGGAGTCAATATGTTATTATTAATTTTATTTACAAATAAGAGAGAAAAAAAAAAAATTTTTTTTCATATGCGTACAGATTACAAATGGGTTTGTTTAAATAAATAAAATATACAAATTAGGGGGATGATAATGGAAGAGAATGAAAAAAGGTTTACATATTTACAAATGGTATATTTTTGTTCATAGAGATGGGCTTAATAATCATATGCATCATCAGGCTCAGGAAGAGCATCTAATCTGATTTGTAGTTGGAACAACTTTGGTGTCATTGCTGTCTGGAGACATTCACGTGCCTCTGATTCAGGAATGTGTTGAAGGATAAAAAGAAAAGCGTTGGCACAGTCATCCAGTGCGTCACGAGCGGTGGTGAGATCGCCTGAATAGTAGGATGATCCCTGTGAGTCTTCGGCATAATTCAACTCGTCAACAGCGAGTGTATAGAGCTCTTGGAGCTTTTCGTATTGTTGTTTGGTATCAATAAGGTCTTCTTCGTGTGAGATATTGCTGGAGCTTCTGCGACGAAAGAAGGGGAGTGCTTGGCGAACTTTGTCAGCCATTGAAGCCGTTGAGTCGAGTGTGCCAACAGAGATGGCATCACTGCTTTGTTTGCGTAGTTTATCATCACAGTCATCAAATGAGGTTGTGGGTTTGAAGCGTTTGTGTGATAGTTTGTCTTTGACTGTATTCCACTTTGTTTTAAAAATAGTTGTTGCTGGCATTGATGTAAGTTGCATAATATTTAAATGTGCTTGTAATGTATATATTAAAAGTGGTATTGAATTATTTGAAAAAAAGATATATATAAAATATGTATGTAAAGAACTAGAATAAAAATTTTTTTTGATCGTTTAATCCAGGTATTTATATAAAAAATAGGGTCGGAGTAGGGTGGAATATTTCGGAGACGATGTTCGTATCACATTACCGATAAAAATGGTAAGATTACGAGTGTCAAACCAATGGCGAAACGGAGATTATAAATCCAAGAAAAAATAAATAAATAAGGCTTGCATAAGCGCATGAAAAAAGAAATAAAATGTTACTAAAAAAGAAAGAAGGGGGGTGGGGATAAAAATAATCGGAGTTATTTCCGTAGCTAAAAGTTGAGCGCAGCCTTGGGGGTCAGGGGGTCTAAACCTCCCATAAACAGTGAAAAACATACGAAACCGACACGTATTAAAGCCTGCACAGTACCGCAGCAGCATAGTAACAGAATGTGATATTAACTGAAAATATTAACCATATTAATGCAAAAGGACAACTTGTATCCTAAAATAGCAATACACAACACCTAAAAAAAGAGTATGTGTATGCGTTTCAGATAAAGAAAGTAAACGTTTTAATTGCAAAATATAACAATAAATATAGCTATTTCTTTTACTCTATAGAGAAAAGCGATCGGAATCGCATTTGATTCTATCTTTAAATCATATCTATCCATATAAAACAATAAAGAAACAACAGGAGCTATAAATACATTTTAACTTTCTTTCTTTTTCATATGAAACTTTTTCCTTCATTCAAACGCGGGCTTCATTCAAACGCGGGCTTCATTCAAACGCGGGCTTCAATCAAAATAGTAAGCATTTTTTTGTGGCGAATTTTGTTTTGTTACGTGGCTGTTACCATAGCAACACTTGGAGTTTTCCAAATAAAGCGAACCAATAACTAATTTGATTTTGCAAACTCGGATTTCTACAAATAGTATTTGTTGTTTTTGATGATTTGCAGTTATTTTAGCTTTTTCATGCAGACATCATCATGGTTGAATTACTTGGCAAATAGCTCATCCGATATAACGTCGTTTTGTTTACTTTTTTAATCAAAAAAGAATATGATTTCCTCTTTTTTTTTTTACATTATGGGGGAAAAGCATAACCTATGTATTTGTGGTAATGAAGTGCATCATTTTTATATTAATGTTATTATTACTATAATTGAATGCATTAGATCAAAAAAAAAAAAGAAAGAAAGAAATCATCATCATTCTAAAACAATACAAAACATAGCAATGCTGACAACATTGACCTAGTATATATGGAAGTGAAGCGCCGAATTGTTGTTGTTGTTTTTCTTTGACATTACTATTATTATTATTAATTGAAATGGCCTACTCTGTCTGGTCAATGCTAATTTATGCTCATCTCCATTTTTGGGAGCACTTCACATTTTGACAAATATATATTGACGGATCTAGTTTTAGCCACTACGGGGTGGGTTCACCCCCACATTATTAATTAATAAAAACACTGGTTAACGACGCAAGAGAGATGTTCCTTTCCGGGGGTCAGGTGACGTAAGGCACATGGCATGAAATGACCCGCAGAAGTCTTAAATGATGTTATTTTATAGCGTAATCTATATCTCATAATAGATTACTTGTTTTTTCTATATTAATAATCCTTTATTTACTCCAACTGATTGATCATTTTTTTTTGAGATAGAATATCATTATTTTCCAATGGCGTAGTAAAGATGAAGGCCATTCAATTATTTAAATTAAAATCATGAATGAATTTTCTATTATTCCAAATAGTTTTCTTTTTCTCATTGACTTTTTCTTATTGTCCTGGAATTATTCAGAAAACATGTTAACAGTATTACGTAAGAAGTTCCAAGGTTACATGGAATATCAAATTTCAAATGGTTGAGAGTACTTGTAATGTATTTTAAAACTCTGGAAAGTTTTTCATAATCAATTCATCTATTCAAACTGTTTTTTTCTCCCCTGTTATTTTTCAAAAGATAATACCAAGGCTTTCCTCAAGCTCGGAATAATTCTGCATTCAAGTTTTCCAGATTCAACAACAATTATGCGAAAAAAAAAAAAAGTGTAAACGTTTGTTCCAGACTTTATGGAAAAAAAAAAAAAAGGCGAGTTAAATTCTCCGAGATCAAAATGCAGATATGCCACCTTTGATGAGTGGATAGGATTAATAAAACAGCCCCAAAAAATATAAATTCGATAAATAATAGAAAAAAAGCTTATTGTATTCCATATATGATAATGATTACACAACACCTTTCTGATTAATTAAAGATATGATTTTGATTAATCGTTTTTATTATATATATCTAGATAAACAAACATGAAACTTTACATATAAACAAGATCTAGAACACACCAACTCGATAATATTGCAAGGATTGTAAAAAGGATTTGTTTCAAATGATAAAATAGGTGTAGAAAAAGATTGTCTACAAATAGAAAAAAAAAGTTTTTTTTTTTTTTATTATGTGTCATGATATGATCCGAAGTTCCCCCCCAAGTTTATGCTGATAGCATTTATGATCCATCATCAGTCATAATTATAAAAAAAATACGTATTCCTTACTTTTATAATGATGATTGTTCCTCTTCAAGTTTCCAGCTTTTTTTGATTTTAACTGAAACAAGATATCCTTCCAACTCTCTTTTAGTTGTAATAACAACAATAAAAAAAAAACTCAAATTTGCGTTTCACAAAAGTAGACACGTTTTGTCAATTCATTTTTTTTCTTGAGGCGTATTGTATTATATAAGAATGTATTATATATAAAATAGCAAGATCTATTGGATCAGATTACTATTTGATTTATCTTGGATTCGGATGTTAGCATCCAAATTTGGAAAATGGATTTGTCTTCAAAAATGCCATATCTAGTGGGGGGGGAGATGATGTTGCTCCAAAAATGCCGAGTTTTCCTTTCTCCCAGTTCTGCCAAGTGTGATAAGAAAAAACCAAGATTCCCTTGTGTACAAAAAAAGATGATCCGATTATTCCTTTCCCCCCTTCAAATCAGATTACGACTCTTCATGAAACATAAGTGTTTATTTTTTCTCTTCACATTGGGTTTTATTGTTAAAAAAATAAAGAACAAATGGCAGCGTGTTTATGTATTCCATAGATAAAAAAAACTCTACTTTTTTTTGTTAATTCAACAGTGGTTGACGTGATGAATAATATCATAAAATATGGCATATGGGATTATATACAATTTTCACCATTTTTGGAATTGATCAGAGAAGGAGGAGTGGATGAATAATCAGTGACGCGTAATATATATAAAAATGAAATCGATGATTTTTCCCTTTTCAGAAATACCTGTACAATAGAATTATTCAGCATGTTCACAAGTAGCACAACAAAAAGACGTCATGGACCTAAATCAATTTATCCATTTGCCCTGTTTTAACTATTCTTGGATTTGTTTACTTTAATAATAAAAAAACGGGGGGAGCAGAGGAAAAATGATTAACAAAAGATTCTATCTTACCTTACCTCCCTCATCCTTTTAATATAGTTTAGCACAAAAGAGAAATCTTTCTTAGTTTGCTAAAACTTCTCTACGCGTAAAGCTATCTTTTCAGCAAAAAAAACGCGTAGAATAGAGTGATTCACTCCCAAGTCGTTTCAGTCCAGAAACAATTGATTTTCTGCTTTTCAAAAACAAAACAAATATGCAAGAGCGGATGTGAAAAGATATAAACATTTTGTTCATTCCTAACCTTTTTGAAATTGATCTCAGTTTGGTAATATCAAAACAAGTTGTCAAATGAAAATCAGAGAAAAAGATATATATCCATATGAAATTAAAATAATATCCCTATAATAACTTACCGGAATGTTTTTATTTAATAAAATGGCAGAATTCAAAATGAAAAAAAAAAAAAAAAAGTAAAAAGATCGACCAAGATCAAGAATTCTTTTAGCTTTTTGTTAGTATCTCTTCTGAGTTTGATTGGATATAAACAAAAGATATGTATTCAACTCAGAAAAGCTTATTCTGTTGATCTTTATGTTAATATATAAATCGTAAAAGGCGGAGATCAATCGGTTTATACATATTTATCGGAACCGTTTTTGTTTTGTTTTTTTTTGCTTCCGATAAAAAAACAAAAAGCATTTAAAAGTAATACAGGTTTTTTTTTTTTAATATACAAGAGGTGGTATAATTCTGTCATTTATTTGGGAAATTATAACAGAAAGTTTTTTTTTTTCGTGGTACAAACTTCTAGTGTTTTATTTGGTAAAATATACGTGTGGATCAATAAATATACGTGAGTTTTTTAAAGAATTTATTATTGATCGTACAAATGCTATATTTTATTTTAAGGAAATACCAAAGAATTTGTTTTTGTTTTAAGAAAAAAAAAAAACTCAGAACAGAGGCTGAAATTCCAGAAACAAGGTTTTTGCATTTGCTGTGTTTTTTTTTTAATATTTCATCTCGATTCCATCTTTTTTTACTAAAGAAGCTTCTGTCTATATTTGGTTTCTTTCTATATTTGTTACTTTTTCATATTTTTTTTTTAAAAAAAGTATATTTCCTTTATATTTGAAAAAAAAAAAAAAGAAAAAAGAGATCTTCATATGTTTTTCATATGTTTTTCATATGCCAAAAAAAAAATACATTTTGGTAACACAGTTGAGTAAAAGAAAAACTATGAAAAATAGCATATATAAAACTACACACACACACACACACGCCATTTTTTCTTTATATACAAGAGATCATGATTAAAATATTTATACCTGTGATTATCAGATAGACTCAACATGACTTTTTATTTTGATCTTATCGTATATTATTTCAAAAAAGAAGAGATGATGGGTCATTTTATTCACACTCAATCAAAATAGGTTATACAGAAAATGGAGTGGATATGCTCAACTCCGTTTAATATCAAAATGTGCTACAAAAAGAAATGGATCCGGTGCTGTGTATCATTTTGTTATACACTTCTAAACGAGGTTTATTTTTTTTTTTGATGAGAGAGAAAGTACTATTTATATTACGAGTGTAAAAAGAGGGGAATATTGAAAGTTGCATTATGATAGAGAGGAAACAAAAAGGTGTATATATGTACAATATGTTGTGAAAAAAGAAAAAAAAAAATCTAAAAAAAATAAATGGATAAAACAACAACACAAACCAACCCATAAAGATGAGTACCCAAACGCACCCCCGACGAGGAAGGTGTCGAACTCGGTTTAAGGCCATGATTTGTATTGCTATCATCACATATGGACCGTGACTTTGGCGTCTTGACACTCCCATCGGTCGTGTAATTGGTACGTGTCAGCACCGTAGAATATCCAATCGAGTCCAAGATACGCAAGATACCAGGACCAATCGGCGACTTGTACTCCATCTCCACATTGCTCTGGTTGGTCGCCGTCACATTATAACGAAGACTTGGGATGGTTGCGTAATATTTCTTCACCAGGTCCTCCAGTGTCTGCCCTGTGTGATAGCCCTGGGTCATGAGAAAATCAGGCGTGGCAATAAAGCTATCATCCAGGTGCGAGATCATAAGACCAGGTCGATTCAGGGTGGTATCGGTCTGTTCAAAGCGACTTGTAAAGAGATTCTCACCGGTCAGGAGTGTCATGTTGGTATAGGTCTGATTGAGATAGGGTATCAGGTTATAGCTGCTGTTGGCGACAGCGGCGGGTTGAAACTGGAAGACAAGACTTTCACGTTCTGACAGGGACATCCAGAGTTTGCGTGCATAGTTAGACTGGTTGGCGGCATTAAAGGCGCGGATGAAATTGACAATAAATGCATTGTTGTTTTGGACGCAGAAATCCTGCATCTCAAAGGCCAGATCGCTCAATGCCGATACCGTGGTGACATTGAGCTCGGTATCCATATTGACAAGAAACTTGTCAAAGATCATGGTGGGCTGGAAGCCCGTGACATAGGTGGGCCCGGTCTCCTGATTGACAAACCAGTAAGGGCCCGGTGTGACAAGTTGGAGCTCGAGTGGGTCAATGACACCCTCGAGTAGGTAACGGAAGGGGGAGGCGGTGGACCAAAAGTAGGGTGCCCATGAGCTGAGGAAGCCCAGGCCGTGCATTAATTCGTGGAGGACGACATATCTGAAATCAATTTGGTGAGGCTGAATGTTGTGTGTACTTTCATTCTATTCATAATAGGATTTAGAATATATATATAAAAGACAATAATATATATACTAACAAAAAACCAATATTTTCCATTTAATGGTGTTCCTGTACCATTCCATCCTTGTTTCAATGCCTGTTCCAAATCGGTTGAATTCATATAGGCATCATGGTTGATGGCAATCTCTACGTCGTAGGTTGACCATACTGAGGTACTACTGTAAGGTGCAAGTTGCTTGGCCAATGCCTGTGGATAGACATAATTTAGATCTGCGCCATCTTCAAAGGGTAAAGTGAACTATTTTGTGTGTTTTTTTTTTAGAAAGTGAGTGGGATTTGATGCTTTTTTTGTTAAAAAAAAAAAAAAACGATTCTGGCTACCTGTGAAGTAGGAGCACCCCAACCTAATGTATCATTGGCACATTTGTGTTTACAAAAACTGTAATAGGATACTTTGATTCTAAAAATGGGTGTGTTTTTTAGTTTTTTTTTTCTAGATAAGATAAAAAAAAAACCCCGTCAACCTACAATAAACTGTTTTTGACATTCACTACTCGAGAAAATTCGTCAATGGCAGCTCCTACTACTCTACTAATTTTACTACAAAATATATCGTCTGCTTGACATTCCAAATCGTATTGCACCAATGGATCAGATGTATTTGTATATTGAATGGTTGAGTTTGTTGTACTATTTGTGATTGGAACGTGCTTGGAAGATGGTGAGGAGGTGTGGTAAATGGCAGTATGAATGGAAGTATATGGCAGAGACAAACTTGTTGTTGCTGCTATATCGTCATTATCATCCTCATTGTCATTGTCTTGTTCCTCCATCTCGGTATCCTCATCTTGAATGGTGGCATCATCCACATTTGAGATGTGTTTTTTATTATGTGCAGTAACAGTAGTTGTTGTAATGACAGTTGTTGTGAACTTTGTGTCATGAGCAAATGTAGGTAATGGTATCGGATCAATAGATTGAAAACTATCAAAGTAATCTATTTTAATGGCAAGGACTGAATGGGTTGTGTTATTTTCAGTTGTAATTAATGCCGCCAGAAATATCAAAAGTAGTAGTTGTAACACCATACTCCGAAATCTGCCTAGTTTGTTCAAATAAAAAAAGGAAATGGCTACACACACACACTTTAGTAATATCAATAAAGAAAGGGAAAAAAAAAAGGAAAAGAAATAAAATACAAACAGCTTTTTTATTTATCATATCAACTGTGTGAATGAGTTTGTAAAGATTTTATCCGAAACCTATTTCTGCGGCTCGGAATTTGACCTCCCTTCTTTTCTGTAAATGATATAAATGAGCAGGTTTGAGATGTTTAAAAACCCATTCATTCCGGACCGGGTTAAGAGGCACTCTCTCTCTTCTGTCTAACGTATTATATACACGATGAAGTGCATTTGAGACGTCATCATTAAAAAGGGAACAGAAGAAGAGAGAGAAAAAGAGGGAGAAAAAGGGACCTTTTTCTCCTTATAATAATATATGATACTAAGTCATTTTAGTTTTACCCAAGAATTATAAAGATTATTCTGGAGCGAGAGAAAGAAAGCGGCAGAGAGTGAGACAGAGAGTTGAAATGTATGATAAAGTGAATGCATCGGTCTCTCTCTCTTATGTATATCTATTTATATAATGCACGCATTAAAAATGACATTTGTTTGGTATGAAGTGCTTTTCTATTTTTAATGCTATTATTGTAATAATATCTACCACTATATCACCACAACTACCGTTGCAGCTATTGTATCGTTAGAAACCATACCAACAAATATATAATACACTATTCAAGTGTAACGCCATTTACTGACTAAAGAACAAGACATATAAAAATAATAGCAGTAATTGTTTGTATCACCAGAAAGGGAATGTAATATCATATTATAAGGAGTGAAGGGGGGAAAGAGAATATATATATTGTGTCGATCAAAAAGTGGCTGTGAATAACGAATATCTTACACAAAATAAGAAATTAGACCATATTGAACTACTCTTTATAAAGTTGGAAAAAGGAGAGAAGGATTATCAGCAACAACAACGGATGTCAAGTAGAAATCCAAGTATAATTGAAAGAGCTCCCTTAATGACAGTTGAATTAAGGTAAGCTCCTAAAAGTAATTCTATTTTTAACAAGATAAAGATATATAAAACGAGGAGAGAAAGAATAAAGTATATCTCTTCTTCCTTTTTTTTTTTTTTTTTTGCTACTGTATCTCTCTTCTTTCCTTTCCTTTTATCATAATTAAAACAAATAAGGGCGTTTCGGCATATCACTGCATACACCTTTCACTCTTTTTGTTTTATACTCCATTCCTTTTTATCCCTGCTTATTCAATTAAGCAATAATACATTTACTACTATCATTATTATTATAATATATATTTAGTCTTATTTTCTCTTCTTTTTGTTTTTTTTCTTCTTTTTTGTTAGTCCTACTATATACCTATTTCTCTCTCCCTTTCGCGCTGGATAGCACTGGGTTTATTGATCTAGTCGTAGCTTATTCATTATTATTATTTGTTGACATAGCAATTCATCATAATTCACTACTACCAATTCCATTCATTCACCCATTTTACATACATTTTTACCTTTTGTAATTCTTATACATAATAATAACAACAAAAAATGGAAGCCTACATCACATCAATTCATATGAACCAACTCAAATGTACAATTCAACATTATTGGTTTCAACTCTATAGCTGTTTATTCTGGGTAGCATCCACTCTCTTCATCCATAATTGGGAAATAAAAGAGAAGCAGTTGGAACTCTTGTTGATGAAGAATAAGCTATCACATCACGATGTCTTTACTACAACAGCTACAGCAACAACAATAGAGACAATCATTGAAGAAGAGGAAGAAGATGATAACTACTGTTTCTCAGAAGAAGGAGAAGAAGAAGAAGAAGAAGAGTCGGACAGCGATGATGAAACTGTAGTGACAACAACCCTCACTCCTTGGACCAAAGAATACGAAACACAAACCCTGCATTCATTTGATACAAGCAAGTCTGAATCCAAATCCAACATTAAAAGAAAGATGAGCCACATCAAACACCAAATGACAGCATGGAGACAAAAGCACTTTTCGAAAAAGAAGCAGAACCTACTTGCCACTTTTAGAAGGAAGACTTGACCAGATATTTTACATTTATAAATCAATAAAAAAATGCACATGCGTTTTTACTCGAATTATTATAATTTGAGTGACCATGTATTTATACCTTTTATGATTGAAATGATCTGAGTCAATAAAATAGCTTAAAACATATCTAATAAAGGGGTAAAAAATATCTAAAAAAAAAAAAAGTGTCAATATCACTCTCTTTTTCTCTTTATATATACACTCATTTAAAAACAACGTAGTCATAAATGCAACGGTAATAACGAGTAGCAGCAGCACTCCAACCAGAAATAGTTGTTTACTTATTCTTTTTAAATAGCTACGTTAAGCACGCTACACTCATTAACAATTGTTACCCAGACAAGGACGGTGAAAGTAAACCTCGATCGTCTGAATTAAGTTACCTTGTCTTTTATGCCAGTTCTCGACCTGAAAAACTGACAAAAGTAGGTCTGTTTTTGGAAAAGAAAGTCGAGCGCGATGTGAGCAGATCTAGAATGCAGTAAGTTTTATTAACAAGATGAGAAGATGATGATGAACAAGTCTATTTAATAAATATCTGAAGGAACAACCAAGTGTCCCTCAGCATTTTAAAAGCGCTGATTGAAAGTTGCCATCGTGATTTGAACCTCTTTTCAAAATATGTTGTCAAAATTGTAAGCATGGTTTTGGATTCAAAGGATATTGAATTGATCGATAGAGCATGTGATTTGGTAAGAAAAAAAGCATATTTTGTTTTGAATGATAAATAACACACAATATACATATAGTTTATTGTCTATTCTAGTTATAATGATGGTTCAGACTTGGGTTTGGATACTGAATTGACAAAGGATTACAAGTCCTTGTTATTAAAACTATCCAAATTGTGTCATTATGACAATAAAGATGAGACCTTGAAATTGCAGTAAGTGAGTAATGTATGCATTATAGGATATTTATATTAAATATGTATAAAAATAGAATGGAATATAATGGTCAGAGAGCTTTACAAGCAGCTATTACCTCAACTGCTATGCAATCATCGGACGCTAAATTCCAATTAGATATTATCCTCACGCCATTGATTAAAACATTGGCTGCTTCTATAAACCCACCTAACGCACTTGTGTTAAGGTAAAAAAAAAAAAAAAGAAAAAGGATAGGAGAATATACTATACTATTATATGTATACTAACTTAATATTGCCAAATTCATAAAAGTGCTGAGGGATCTGATATTAACCAATCAGCTCTTGGTTTTGATACTTTGAATAACCAGACTGTTGTTATCATGTCTGCAAAGTCAACCCATTTATTATTTAGTAGAGCAAATGCTGCTTCTATTAAAGCGTCTCTTGCTCCTATTTTTGCGTAAGTTAATTGTACATATATATATATATATATATATATAAATTGATAAATCACACATGTTTATATATATAATAGATACTTGGATAAACATGGAAAATGGTGGCCATCTAAATTTGCCATTTCCATCATGATCTTGGTATTGGAATCACTCCAGTCCCAATACCGTTATCTCTTGGTATCAGAGATCCTCCAACAGATTGAGCTCGCCGAGACCCAAGAAAATCAAGAAAAGCACGCATCCCTCGTCTGTGCACTCAATGCTATCCTCAATGCTAATACACCCCTTGTGGGTATCTCTGTCCTGGAGGTGCTCAACTCACTCTTCAACCACCTGATCCATACACTCGAGGGAGGACAGCAGCAGCTTCTTCTTGCCTCCGTTGAACCTACTGAGGCCCAATTGGATTATACCATCCAGCAAGGGCTTTTGAATAGCATTGGTGGGCTGGCCTCCCAGACCTACTATGTAAATCAACTCAATGATATTACGGGTTATATGATCAGCAAGTTGTGCACAACACAGGAGACTGAGGGATTCCCTCTCAAGCAGTACAGGAAGGTGGTGCTCAAGTGTTTGGAGGCCATCTCGGACGCGGCTGCTGCTGCTGATAGGGACGAGTCTGCTTCAGAAGAAGATGGGTTGAACTTGACCAAGTTTGGCACTGCTACTTTGGAGACTTGGGCACCTGCATTGAGTCTTCTTTCGGATCAAGATCCAGGTAAAGTGTTTTAGATATGAATGGACAAATTTGAAAAAAACACCAACCTATTTTATATCAGAAACTAGAGTTGATTTTGCTTCCACTATTGTTCATCATCTTAAAGTCACTTCTACAGAGGAAGCTTCTATCGAGTAAAGTGTTTTTTATTTACTTATTTTACTAATGAATACCAACATTTTAATAATGAATCATTTCTTTTTTTTTTAATACATAGACCCTTTGATAATGTAAGAAACAAAATCAACCCCCCTTTTTTGTTATTTCATTCACTCATTTTTTTTCTCTTCCAATAGCACGCACTTGATCACCAAGGCGATCTCCAATTTGTCAATCAACTCCACCAAAAAATCATTGAATGGATCCAATCCCCCGAACTCAATGTCTACGAGGTCGAATCTATCTACAGACTCCTCTCCAGTCTCGTAGGCAAGTTTGGTACCGACGAAACCATCAAGCTCATCCCGCTCGTCTTCAAGATCCAATCGCTCGTCAAGGAGAATAAAATCCGTCACACTGGACGCCAGAGAGCGGTCGCGGCGCTTGTGATTGAATGGCTTCTTTTTGTGGCCGAGTATTATAGCTCGATCCCATTGGGAGAGTATGCCGATGAGATCAAACAGGCACGTTTGGGTCACAGAGAGTATTCTCCCATGTTTGTGAGCTCAAGAAGTAAGAGTTTGACGAGTTCATTCGAGTTGCTTGAGCCCGACAATACAAACCCTGTGGATAAGTATGCTGATAAGAGGGCAGTGGTCAGTATCTTGATCAGAGAGGGCACCCTGTCCAATGAGGAAGAGGAAGAGGATGTAACCGAGTTGGAGAATAAGTTGATGGCTGAATGGGGATCAGAAGATTATGGTAAAGTAGAAAGAGTATAGTATAAGAGGGGTGGAACGCTGACATGTTAAATTGATAGAGAAACAGGATCGCACCTTCCGTATTCGTACTTCTCGTAATTTGAATGATCTCAAGGCTAAATTAGTTATGCCATGGACAACAAGTCCAGATTTACCTGTAAAGTTTTATAGAATGGTTCATATCATTCTCATATTTTGTTTATTAACGTCTCTGTCTCTCTTTTTTTTATCACTAAAAATGATAATAGCGCAACGAAATAGGAAAGAAGCCTATCTCTACTACAGTAAAAGTAGAAACTCTTAGAGACGCTTTGGGTAAAATTTAAAAAAAGCAAGATGATTATATAAGGTCTAATCTCTCTTTTTTTTTTTTTTTTTTTTTTTTTTTTTTTTTTTCTTAGCCTCCACTCAAATAGTTCATGAACTTACAGGTATCGAATTACTTACAGAGAACTGTCTTTCTAAAAGACCTAATAATACCGTTTCTGACATGAGTGCATTGCTCTCATCCCTTTCTTTAACAAATGATGCTCCAAAGTAAGTTTAAGAAAAAGAAATAAAAATGAGATTCATGATTAACCTTCCCCTTTAGTTCCATTTCTCTTATTAATCCACCTTATAAGGTTTA
>MU622277.1:186841-231854 GCA_025399235.1 Backusella circina FSU 941
CGATAGCGAGAAGTCCTCATTTTTTTTTTTTTTTTTTTCTATTAGATACAAAAAACTATATAATTAAATCTAGTCTAAACTAGTGCGACACTTTTTAACTGTAATTAGCAATCATTATGATTATATATTAAGTATTACCATCGTGTAAATGTATTATAGTAACAAAATTAGTGAACCAATGCACAACGGTACCTTTGTAGAAAAAGAAAGAGAAAAGAAGAATAGTAGTTCGATTTGTTTTATATAGAACTAATGCTATTATTTTGCAACAAACAATAATTATATATTTATAAATCTTATTTATTTCTAGACGGTTAGTATAATATGCTCACAGTACTTGTGTTTTTCTAGCATATCCGATTTCAAACTCGGACAAAATAAAACACAAGTCCGTGACAAAAGTATCGTGAAAAGACTAACCGATTATTTTTGATCGTTAATACACAATTTTATTCTTTTTCTCCTTCACAACCGCGTAGGTAATGATAAGTAAATAAGTTTACGTATAAATATACAGAACTAACCCAGAAAAAAAAAAATTTAAGTTTTCCTTACTTGGAACTTTTATGGTTAAAATTTCTTATGTTGTAATCAGTAACTACTGGTTGCCGTTTTGCAATAGTCTAATCATTTGCCTATTTTCATCTTTATGGTTAACGATTATATATGCGAGGCAAAATACGTAAGTGAAGAGCTCATTTTCAAAATACGTTTCGACAATAAAATGTATTTTTTTTACGTAAACAAAAAGATTTTTTTTTTTTTTTTTTTCCTTGCTGAAAAACCAGAATACATAAACAATAACAACCTTTTCCTTTATTACATCGCCCTTTTGTTTTCGTATTTTTTTGGGGTAAACTCTGACCAATCAGGAAGATCACTTTGTTTTCGTAAATTACAATTGGGTTTTATTAAAAAAAACACAAAAACAGAAACTCTCTCTCTATATTATTTCAAAAAAATAAAATAACCAAGATCCTTCCGTCCTTAATTAACACTTAAATACAAACGGAACCATGAAAAAAAAAAGATCTATAAAGTCTTATCGAAAATAGCACCAAGGGAGGCCCAGACAGCCTTGGGAGATTGAGAAGCATCGACACCATACCAAATACCCTTCTTCTTGTAATAATCAACAACAGGTACGGTCTGCTTGTGGAAGGCATCCAAGCGCTTCTTCAAGGAGGCGACATTATCATCAGAGCGTTGCATAAGAGGCTCACCAGTGACATCGTCGGTCATGGGCTTCTTGGGTGGGTTGAATTCTTTGTGATAGGTTCTGCCAGAGGCGGCGTGGATCAAGCGACCGGTAATGCGGGAGACCAAGAGATTATCATCAATCACCAATTCAATGACAGAGTTCAATGGAGTCTTTTTGGCATCAAGCATCTCATCCAACTTTTCGGCTTGAACAACAGTACGAGGGAAACCATCAAGAATGAAACTATATACATATAAATAAAAACGCGATTTTTTTTTTTGTTTACCCCACACAAACTTACCCATTCTTGCACTCAGGGTTTCCATCCAAGTTATCCTTGATCAAACCAACAACAATCTCGTCAGAGACAAGACCTCCCTCTTCCATGATCTTCTTGGCCTTAAGACCAAGAGGAGTCTTTGCGGCAACAGCGGCTCTAAGCATATCACCAGTGGCCAAGTGACAGGCACAGAACTTATCCTTGATGGCGGGAGCCTGGGTACCCTTACCGGCACCGGGAGGGCCCATAATGACCATACGGAGGGTCTCTTTGGGCTTCAAACCGACCTGTTGTTCGAGCTTATCGAATCTTTCGTGAAGGGACTGGATGTTCTTTTTGATTTCCTCAAGGATTGCTGAATCGGCCATGTTGTTTTTTTTTTAATAAAAAAGAGAGAGATGAGAAAGGAAAAAGTGCAGGGGGGAAAAGTGGGTTATATAAAGGTTAAAAAAAAAAAAAGGGCTTACTACCGTCACATCTGTGACGTCGCTCATGTGCAAATTAGCATATGTATATATATATATATACCTCTTTGCTTCTGAATTTTAATATTAAAAGGGTATATTCTAATTTTGATATAAAGATAATATAGAACATATAGTGAGTAATAGTGTCTTAATATTATTGCTAGTATGGTAAAAGAATATACTTTTTTTTAAGAAAGAGAGAGGGAGAGAGGGAGGGAGAGAGTATGTGTACATTAGATACTTGCTCCCTTGTTTTTAATAATAAGATTAGCTAAGCAGTGATGATATCATAAAAACTTTTTGGTTTATATTTTTGTGTGCTTATCCTGACTCTATTTTTACTTTTTTTTTATTATATTATTTGTTTATACTAATCAATAATAAATAAATCATATAGGACCCCATTTTTGGATAAACTTATTTATAAGATGAGTAAAAAGACATATGATTATCAACTCTCATGTTGATTTTATAATATAATAAAACATTTCAATTCATGTCCTTATCTTGAAAGTTTTCTCGTTATTTTACTTTTTATACAAAATAATAATAATGCTATTTACGTATCAATTTATGGAACCTTGGTATTTCTGATCAAAGCTTTAGTAAGTATATATTTTATATATTTAAAGAAGGAAGAAACAACTAAGAACCCCTTGTGTGTGCGTAGATATTGTTGATATCAAACCTGCCAATATGGAGAAATTGACAGAAGTGATTACATCATATTTCCATCCTCAGTAATGTAATTTATTGATGTATAGTAGCAGTAAAAGAACAATTAAATTGGCTGATATGAGGGAATCTGCATTATGTGATCAAAATACAAAAGGTATTAAAAGGACGAGTTTTTGTCTAATTCTGGTTGGTGTGTTTGATTCATTCATTATATGCACATATATCATATTTGATCCATCTAATAGATCACTTTTCTCTGAGACCATCTCATCCATATCCGATGACAAGTTTAGTCAAAGTGGACGCTACATTTTACCGAGAGGTTATCTCTCATTAAAGATATGGGGTATTAATATGGAGAAGAAACCTCTTCGAACAATGAATATTCATGATCGTTTAAGATCAAAGCTTTGTGGTTTATACGAGAATGATTGTATTTTTGATAAGTTCGAGTGTACATTTAGAGGAGATGGAAAGTAAGTTGTTATTATTATTAAGATTCTTTTTTATTAATGATCATACAGTAACAACGTTCAAATCTATGGACAGGATGGCTATAACGGAATCAATTTACAGGCAGACAAAAGCGCGATTAAATTAAAGAAATTGGAAACGTCAAAAGAAACACAAATTGTGGTAGTGGAAACAATGACTTTGTTGATTTTAATAAAAAGATCCTTCATGCCTCGTGGCATTCACACGATAGTACGATTGCGGTGGCTGCAACAAACAACCTTTTTATCTTTACAAAAGTAAGTGTTTTCATAATGAAAAGCTAAATGCATAGACTGACTCTTTCTTACTATTCAGTGATGTTTTTTTACATTATTCCATTTGCAATAAAATTTTGTATTTTTTTTTTTCCTCTTTTTTTCTTGTCAAAGCGGATATAACACATGTTTAATGATGGTACAAATGAAGATAAAGGATATCATCAGTAATGTAGCCATTATTATATTTAGAAAACAAAAGAGAGGGGTTTAACACTGCAGTGAGTTTTGAACGCAAAAGTTGGAAAAAGTTGCAAGAACTGGGTCAACTTTCATGAGTAGATTTAGGGCTCCCCTTTTAGGCTTGGCTTGATGAATGTTTATTTAATGCGCTAAGAACTTATTTATTGATGTATCTTTATTGCTATACTCAGTAATGAACTCCAAGTATATTACATATTTCATATAATTTATATCATGGGAAGACAACTGTACATATTTTTTTTTTTTTTTTTGGAACAAACCTATAAAGGTTTTTTGCTTTGATACAAACATCATTGTTGATGCTTAAAATATAGAAATGAAAAAAAAAAAACAGATCATCTCTTCGATCGAGGGCTCCCCTCATTATCGTCATCATCTTCCTCTCTCTTTCTTTTTCGAAAAACTCTGCATGTTTCTCTTAAGAACTCATTTACATTCTCCAATTCAATGACTTGTTCATGACTCTCATATAACTCTAGTCCGAGTTTGTTCATATTGGTCAGCTGTAGATCAAGTAGCTTCCAGATGCTTTCCTTGTCTTTTCGCTCTGTCTCAATTATTTCATAAAGGAGAGTTGCTTTATCTCCTTTTTCGGTGACTTTCTCCAACTCTTCGATTGATTTTTTGATTCTGCACTTAGCAGAGCTGTACTCATCTACCATTGCGTTGACAATTTCAGACCAGTCCTTTGATCTTGCAACAGCCACTTTCTTGAGCAGTACCTTGTAGTGGTCTGTCCATGCATGATTCTTATTCATACAGAAACTATTTTCCATGTGGTCAAGCTTGTCTTGAATCTCAGACAGCGTGATGTTGCTTATCAATGATCCATTTTGATCGCGTTTCTTCACTTGTGCTTGTAATTCCCGTTTATCTTTCTCCAAGAAGTTGATGGTAAGCTGGTGCTGTCTGATTACTCTGTTTCTTGCATTTATTTTATTTACAATGCCATCAAACATTTTCTCTATCTCCAACTGCTCTTCGTTGCTTTGCTTGATTTCCTCCTCAAGCTCGTGGTTCTTCTGAATCAACTTCTTATTTTCAAGAGCCTATTTTATAGAATAATAGAATGTTGGTTTGCATTTTAGTAATGTCAAATAGAACCGATTTACCAAAGCGTCATTATCGCGCAATGCTTTTTCAAGTTGCTTTTTCAAAGCCGTATTCTCATCACAAACCGACTAATGTTCGGCCTAAATAAAGTGGTTTAGTATTGTGTAAGCAGCACTCAATGTATTACTGTTGGTGAAAATATTTACGCTGAACTTTGTGAGTACAGATGTTTTTAAGTGGCGATAAAGCTCCATAACAACAGTAAAGAAAAGATAGATAAAAAATAAAAACGATAAAAAATAAAGCGCGCTAAAAGGAGGTACAGAAGATAAATAAAAGATAAAGCACTCAAAGGCGATAAAAAAAAAAGAAAACGCGCTCAACGGCGGTACAGACAATCAAATAAAAAAAAAAGAAACTGCACTCAGGGGCGATAATAAAATAAAATAAAATAAACAATCAATAAAAAAGAAAAAGCGTTAAAAAGCGTTAAAAAGCGGCTATGGCAATAAGAAGTTTAGAATCAATGAATACGTTGAAGGCGATGAAAGGCGGTAAAGCGAAAAGTGAGAAATAATAAGCCAACAAAGAAGAAAAATAGTAACCAACGAATATAATATTTTTATACAAATAAATGACTGCGGCAACGGTGACGTCAATCACGTAAACAAATAAGTCAACTGCTTATGTTTACTTTCTCACGTGACTGCACTTATCTACTTGATCTAAATTAGCTTGTTTACTTTTTTTTTTACACAATACAACATTGGAGTTAATAAGTACACATAACTAAAGACATTGACTGAAATGCATATTCCTTTTTTATGCATTTCTTTCTAGCGGTCACATGATATCGAATTGATCATCATGATTTTGATAACACATAATAAGTACATTATTGTAAATAAATATATATCACTGTAAAAAAAATTGAATCTTTTTGGATGCTATCGAATACTTTTGGCTTCATTTGTATTCAGTGAAACATTTTTTCGTATTAATTTGTATAGATCTAGATTTAATCGCTATGGGAAATTTAAGCATGGAGTTTTAAAACTACAATACTTTATTAAACCTGATTTCAACAATGCCTCCTAGTTATGTTACAGTTGAGAAAGTGTAAAGTGGAATTGAGGTCTTAGTTTTCCTTATAAAATGATTTATGTTGGTTGATTGATTTCATATTATTTTTTAGTCTATATAAACTGTCTATTTTGTTGATTTTCATTGGCGTATTCCAAAAAGTGAGAAATCCCCTTTTTAAATTTACAAATAAATTAACCATGTTCCTGGATTTAATTTGACAGTAGATAAGTTTAATGTTCCTATCTTTGATGAGTATTTCAAAAGTGATCTCATTTTCTTGGAGAAAAATATATATTAAAATAACGTTCTCTCTTTTTGTGACTAAACAAGCTTAAGTAATCAAATATAAAAACAAAAAACTGTATTTTTTTTTTAAAAAAAAAAAACCTCACCCCGGGAAACTTTTAAAGCATTTTCTATCTCAAATAACTCCTTTGCTGCTGTTCCTGAATAGAGAGAGAGAGAGAGAGAGAGAGAGAGAGAATTAAATGCATGTTAAATAGTTGACAAGATAAGATCTAATCAATAAAAGGAACTTTTTTTTTGACAGAATGGTTTTAACTATAAAGAACAGTTACAAGTCTCGTGTTCAGAAGCATCATACAAGACATATTTTTTTATTTTTATTATTATTATCGCATATTCATATATAATCAGTTCATTTACATCTCAAAAAAACTTCTTGTATCCTCAAAGGCATACTCAATTTGTTTGACATATCGCTTTGTCGCCTTCTCTGTCTCCAAAGAGGTAGAAGCCATGATACAGCTGAGAGCAGCCGATGTATTTGTATGCAGTATCTCCAAGTGACCCTTTACAATAGCAGTTGCAAAGTAGATACTTTGGAATGCACGCTTTTCATATGTAAATGCCTTCATATTACGCTTGATTTGGGGTGTCAGTACATCAAGCTTTTCATTGATGCGGTTAGCGTCATCTTGGGAGAGGGGAGTGGGCATGCGGCAGCAGTCGGCAGTGGCGGTCTCGAGATTTTTGACAATGGCAGAGATATTGGCTGCAATGCTGACAGCGTCATCGAGTCCTTGATTGAATTCCGTGCTGTTAAAAGAATAGACCTATATGTTTTTTGTTTTAGTATAAAAAAGAAAAGTAATGGGAATCAATAATTATTTATTTTTACAATAGTTGTAAGCTCGTCAAATTGAGGATCGACATTGGAAAGACCATTAATGCAGCCTTCGATAGGATCTCCTTGTTCTTTTTCTTCCTCAGTTGATGTTTTTTCATCCACAGACTCTATTTCACTTGATTGACTTTGGGGTACATCACTCATGATATCTTGAGTGGAATCACTCATGACTTGTTGAGTAATATCAGCATTGACTGTTAAGAGAGAAACAAAATATGTTAGGCTATGTCCAAACTTGCTCTATTTTTTGATTTACCAGTTAGAGCCAAAGCTAAAGCAGCAAATATAACTGAAGTGCGCATTTTTTATTAATTGAATTAAAACAAAGGACAAAAAAGAAAAAGAAAAAAGCTTAAAAAGACTATTTATAATAATTTTCACAAAAAATATAAGATTCCTTTTGATGAATACCACAAACCATATATTTTAGGGGTTTTTTTTATGTATGACAGATCGATGGGTTGGACTTTCTCTCACTTGTGCGCCTTTTTTTTATATCTATTTAAACTCGCTCAAGTTGTGCAAACAAATACTGTATGGTAATCCTTTTTCTATCAATTTGTGATGTTGTAGATGCAAACTAAAAAGAAATCCACTGGTTTATATGGACTGTTCAAGAGATACAAAGCCATGTGTATTTCAGGAGAATAATGTGTGTCCAGAATAAAAATTGGTGCATTGTTACATTCTCTTGAAAGTAGAACACGTCTTATTGTATGCGAATTTATGTATGCATATTGTTGCACAAATGTACCTTTATTCATCTCATTCAGTTATACCTTGGTCGAATAATAAAATAAAGAAAAAGCAAACACGCTCAATGCAAAGAAAAGTGACCATGTATTAAAGATAAAAGCATAATTTATACAAAAGAAGATGATGGTTTATTTTCATTTCCTCCCTCTTCCATGCGTCAAAATTTCTTTTCCCAAAAACGCATTGTTTATACTTTCCCATTTTATCGAGCAGTTTGTTTTATCTCACTCGAAAAAAGTGAGAAATTCAAGTTTATAACTGTCGGAAATAAATATTCCGAACGCTTTGAAGGTCATTATCTTTTTGGTGAAGGAATCAATTCTTGTGAGCCGAGTAGCTTCCATTCAACAACTAAATTACTGATAAAAGATGACGGCTTCACTGAATCACAGCACCTTGGAAAGCCCTCTTGATCCACCTTGTTTGCTTATGATAATCCAAACTCAGACACAGAGCCTGTAGATCCGTGGGAACGAGAGAGACGATACCAAGGCAGCTGGTTTGGTAAATACTATTTCTTTCTTATTTTTATCTCAAAATCACATGAAGAAAATACCAACTGATATTTTGATTGCCATCTTCTCTCATCTTCATCAGATTGACAAACTAACATGCATGTATGTATGTAATCACTGGAAACAAATAATTGAACGTTCTATTTTATACCACACAGTCTGTCCATATTCTTTAAACACTCTACACATCCTCGTGACAAAAATACGAGAAGACTCTAGCATAGCATACAATATCGAACGAGTATTATTATTTCTCGAATACTACTTTACTACGGATGAGTTGAATATTTTTCTATCATCATGATCAAATGTACAAGGGGTTATTTTTTATCAATGGTTTAGACGATCATCGACCCATTTATCTACAGAGCAAATATCAGTTCCACAATCATATTGAGTATATTTTGGAAGATACAAACAATTCATTAGCATATAGTATACTTTTAACAGGTCTTTGTCCCAAATTGACAACACTTATTACACACAATCTTGATATTCCAATCATTCCATTGTCAAAAAACACACCTGCTTTGAAAAGACTCCTCTTGAATTACAGAAAGATATCATTTTCTGATCCTAATTTTATACAGATAACGCAACTGGTCTTCAATCTTTAACAATCACAAGTGAAATGTTTAGTAAGACTGGAATAAGCGATATTAACATTCCTGCAGTTGCAGTTACTGAGTGTCACTTTCATGGTTTTAGTAAGCAAGAGAGAAGAGCATTGACGGAATACATTTATAAAAAGTCCCCGAATATATTCAAACTAGCATGTCGTGTAAATCGATATAAGGTCACTAACGTCTTTAGTAAAGCAATTTGCGATAGATGGGTTCCACTATTTTAGAAATTAGGCAATCAAGTGAAAGAAATTCACTATCTCGATGAAATGGACAATAAAGATCGTTTTGAAACATTGGATACATATGGTTTTCAACTCAATTACATATATCTTGTTAACTATCAGCTGACAGCTCTTCGTAAAACTGATTCGAATCAGGTCCGTTATCTTACAACTCTCGTTTTGTACAGGATAGAACTGTCATCATTCGATTAGTGAAAACACTTTCAAGTACTTCAAAATTTCAAACTAATTTTGTGTGTCTCTACTATCTCCTTAACTGATATCCTCCGCAACTACTCACCCATTCTCACGTCATTGTCATTTGGAAATATTGCTTTATCTGCTAATCCCAAGAAAATGACTCCATCCAATGTAAAAACCCTCTCCTTTTACTTTGTGATCTTACCAGAGGGATACAATACCTATGTTTCCAAATATTTTCCTCTATTAACAGAATTGAAACTAAAGAAGTGCCAAATGTATGGAAGAAAGCTTGATTTGTCTCCAATTAAACTGTATAACCTTAGTTATAGTGTGGGCTTATCGGAAGGAAAAGTCGTTCATAAAGTTTTGGTTTCAATGCTAAACAATGGCGAAAAACGATTATATCACGTAGAGCCTAAGAAAATGCATTTGCAAATGAATGCCGAATTCAAGGGGCTTTCACTACCAGTGAGATCCTTTCCACTGAATGAAACTCAGGACGTGCCAGATTTTATTTTAGTTTGTCATTCATTTGGAAACTTTTTTTTTAACACAATAATAACATTTATACTACAGCACATGTGTTTAAAATAAATTACTAAAAATCATGTTCCATCATATTGGAAATAGGACCTTGTATCTCTTCGTTATTAAAAAGAAATGGTCCAGTTACTTTTTCGAAATGGCATCTTCAATGATAGTGAATTAAATTAAATTTGATTGTATTTAAAAACTCCCATTTGCATTTCTCATCGAAAAAAAAGGAACCAGAGTGCTATTTAAATCTAATTATCTACAAAAAAGAAACTATAATAAAGTTTATAAGGAGTAAACAAAGTGCTTTAAAGAATACTTGTAAAAAACAAACGCTATCATTATTATTTTTTTTTTTTTGGTGTGTAATAATGCATCGTTTTAAAAAGCAGCATAATGCTCAATTAGTTTATACAATATCAAGTTTAAAAATAACATTGATATAAAAAAGTAGTTAATGTCAAAAAGGATCTCAAATATGATTTGTCAGGTTGGTATCATTCACCCCTTTTAGAATCACATGGTGCATTAAATTCTTGCATATCTTCAGCATGTTTTACCAAACTGAGTTTCTCTTTTATTATTATTTTATATTGAAAAATATGATTTTATTCCAAACATTGGTAAAATAGTAACTATATATACTTTTTCTTTTTTTTTTTTTTTTAAAAAAAATGATATTGATACAACCTACTTTATACAAGAGGGAGAAAATAAACAAATCAAGATTCTGTAAAGCCTATATTTATTTAGCTGCATTTCAAGGTTTGGGCATCTTGGGCCTTCTTGTTCCGACTCTATTCAATATAAAACAGATCCAAGCAAATGACGAAGATCCGCATAAAGCAATGAAAATATGGATGGAAACTTTGACGTTCGTTTTATTTGAAACGTGGAGACTTGTTCTTGCATTTGATGGGGTTTGTATGAAAATTGGCGTCTGTAGCCTTTATAAAATTATATATATTTATTAATACAGCGCAATCAATAGATTGCAAGAATGAATTCAAGAACAATAGTTGCATCTGCATTATCCACAACGTTTTCTCTTCTTTTCAGTTCAATGGTGAGAATGACTAAAGTTATGGGGGGTTAATTTAACATTTCGAGCTGATTTATATATATACAGATGATCATTGAATCTTATAAATGGATACAAGTATCATACAATGAAATCAAACTGGTGAATAGAACGTTGCAAATAACTTTGACATGTTTTATTTTTTGTATTTTATTTCCAACTTTTTTTTTAATGCATAAAATTACAAAAGAGTTTGGATGGGAAGTCTACAAGAAAATTGGAGGGAGTGTTGAATTACAACGTAAGTTCTTCCAGTTATACTTTATTATATATATATATAAAAGAAGCTTATCATATATACTGTATTATTATCGTCTAGGGATGTATAACAGGGCTCAATATTTCTCACTTATACTAAAAATAGATATATTTTTTGAATTTATCTTTTTACTCCTACTTTTCTCGGGTGCAATTCAACATCAGGTCAACATATTTACCTTTATAAGTGGATCTATGGTGCCATTCTGTCTCTTGAGCATTTTAATAGGAAGACTTTCTTTATCGCGTGAGAGTCATATTATGATGACTCTTTTTATTCTGTCTCAAATGATTATATTGGCGTATCTTGTTAATTTTATTATATGCTCATTTAAACATGGCAACGGGACTTATTTACTTGGATGGTATGCTTATTTTTCATTTGGTAAGTTTTCTCGTTGTATTTCAAGTCGGAATGAATACTGATTCGTATTTAATTATGTACAGTTTTATGCGCTATAATTGCTTCTCTTGTAAGTCAACATACCATGTTTCTTTATCGTATTTAAACCTTGGATTTTTTTTTAGTTTACACTTTACTTTGCGTTCATGTGCCAAATGAACTTTGGTAAAAAATTAAAAGACCATGGTAAGTAAGCCAGCGAATATGAAAAAAAAAATGAGACTAATATCATTGATACTTTTTAGTTCAATGGGGTTTTACAATGAAGAAACAAAGATATTCAACGAACATGGACGATGACTCCTTTGAAAAAAGGATGAGCATTGAGCCGCCTTTAAAAATGAATATCCCTATAGACGATTAATTATACGGGGAAGAAAAGAGGCCTTAGAAAATGACAGTCTCTCTTCAGCAATTCTACATAGTATACCTAATAACATTATAACATTTTTCTATTTTTTCTTCTTTATTCCTTCTAATCAATTAATGTATAAATTTTCGTTCAACCGAACCTAAAATTTGAGTACATGTCTAATATTATCAAATATGATTTGCAACTTTTAAAATAACTTCTGATAAATGATACTAAAACTTCCTTCTCGAAAGATTTTCTTTTTTCAAAAGTTTATTACTCTTATTTTATTATTTATTTCAATACACATTACTCTAGACAGGCATTTAAAGTTAATACAAATATAAGTATCATCCAGGATGGCCATTTGACTTTATTTACAGAAAAAAAAAACAGTATCAGAAAAACATTTATAAAACGCCAATCACCTTCATCATACCCTCTCTCATGAACCATATAGTTCATTATGATATAAAAGGCTTGTATATATAATTTAAAATCACAGAATTTTGTTCGCAAGATGTTTCGTTTAAAGCTATAAACGATAGGAAATGTCTATTTATAACTACATGTCAGTTGAGTTCCAATGATGTAAAAACATCAGGTACTAACAAAAATGGTCAACTTATTGGTTGGTTATTTTAAACAAATTAAGTAATATTAACTTTTTTTTTAAAATTAAAAAAAAAACTCCTTTTAATAAAAGGATGCAATATGTTTATTATTAATAAAATATATAGAAGTAAATGATATGGTAGAAGTTTTTCCTTCCTATTTTTCTCTTTTTCTTTTTCATTTTATCAAATACAGAGTGTGTGTATATATATGTGTGTGTGTGAGAGAGATAGATAGAATACAATGTTTGTGTTTGTTTTTGTTTTGAGTTACATAAATAACAAAGAGGGAATAAGGTGTTTCAAAAACAACTAGCTCAGTCATCATCAATAGGCATATCTACTTTAGTAAACAATAGGCCGTTTGACACTTCTACTTGGTTACTTGGGTCTTCTCCGTTTTTAGTTTTTCTTAAACCCAAGAATCTCCATTGAACTAAAAAGAGAACGTGATTTAAGATGAGAATTTTGCTTCTTTTTTTTTTTTAAAAAAAAAAGGAGCAGAGAGAATGACTTACCGTGAGGTCTCAATCCTTTTCCGAAATTAACTTGACAGAGAATCGCAGCAACAATTGTTACCTATGATAAAACCGATTAGAATAATGAGGTGAAAAAAGCAAAGTAAATCATCACTTACAATAACCATAATTAAAGACAAAACAACTAAACATGAAATGAGGTAGTTAGTTAATAAATACACTTACATAATCACCCTCTCAAATTTAACATATACTTACAGTAAATTGCAAATTCATACCACTCAATAAATAAGGCATGTACAATAGTTTCTGCTTTTCCAGAATCGCTTGATCGACTAAGAGTGATGATGACAGCCAGAACGAAAAGGGTTTGGATACACAGGAAAATACCCATCAACACATGACTCTCTCGTGCAATAGCTTCTCTGACCATTGGTAATGATACGAGCATGGCAATACATAAAATAATGGCAAGAATAAAATAGGTATTGGTCAAGATTACCCTGTCATATGCTGTCCTGGTGGCTGTCATGAAAAGGACGAGGAAGATAAATTCAAAGAAAATATCAAGTTTTAAGATGAGTGAAAACCATTGAACTGTCTTGTAGATTCCTGTATTCCGGGAGGAAGGAAAAAGTAAGTTTAGCTGCGCAAAAAAAAAAAAAAAGTGTCTGTGTTCTTACTTTGTAACATAACACTGCCGCCGATTTTCTTATATACTCCCCAACCAAAGTCTTTTGTCAACTTGAAGTGTGCAACCCACAGATTAGGGAAGATCAATAAAAATACAATAACACTAAGCGCGATTTGAAGGTTTCTGTTTATCATCAGTAAGCTGTAGTCTCTTTGATCAATATCTGCCCATCGTACAGACTCAACACATGCCTAAAATAAAAACAATATATAAAAAAAAAAATGGGTTAGACACCTTTGTTATTGTTACACTTAAAATTTTAAAGTGCATCTCCACTTTAAAAATGCGGTTTTTTTTACCGAGACGCTTAAACCAAACGAAAATACGGTCAGAACTGCTGTAGCATAGATTGTTAAAGAATTCATTTGAACGATCTATATATATATATATTAAAAAAAAAATATAGATGGTTTGTGGTCAGTATAAACCTTGTGTATTTTAAGATATTATTCTATTCACATACACCATCTAACACAAGCCATAGTCTCCAGACTTCAAAGAACAGATACGCTATACTTTCTAGATATACTTTTTCAGGTTTGTTGCCGCTACTTTGTTCTTTGATATGTCGAACGTTGGCAAATACTGGTAAAATCAAACCGAGAGCGATAATCACTTGGAAAAAGGCAAGACCCAAGTATGCCTTCGACCACCAATACTTTGCGAGCCTTTCTTTCTATATATACAAACATAATTTAATAAACTAGCTTGCATCAAATATGCATCAACCATACCAATTTTAAGAAAAATCCCATTCTATTTTTTGATCTTCTTGGATAAAAAAAATAAAATAAAATAAAAAAAATAACAGAAATGAAAGAGAGATACAAATGTGGCTGTAGATTGTGTAAAATGATATAAAAATAAACACTGTTACACAGTAAAGAACAAGCCCAAAAGGGATTGCTACTTTAAATTTAGATGGGTTTTCTCTCTTAAAAAATATTTTATTGGCCAATAGGTCAACTCAGATATAGGTTTCTTTTTAAGGAAATATATTCCTCGCCTCACGGAATTGCCTTGTGATGTAACAATGATTGTTAATATTAAAGCTATGCATATACATATAAATATAAGTATATTCTGTTGATTACACTGGTGCTTTCAAAAGTAGATCGCTTAATGAAGTAAAAAGGTGCACTTGAATTTCGAAACGTTATTGTTATGAAGAGGCCAAACAGGAAACGGACAAGTACTTCTATGGGTATACCGTATTCGTTTGCAGTCTCCCATAATATTTTGATCAAACTAAAAGCTTAATCGTAAAAATGCGGATATGTTTTATACATATATAGTAAACGTCTCGCCTTAAATGACTTTGTATTATTTCGGTTGGTGGACGAGCATGCATAGTCGATGATTAAGAAACAAGCTTTTGTGTAAAAAACTTAAGGAAAAACAAAAATCTATGGAGGCTAATGGTCGAATAGGAAAAAAATGTCAATTTGAAACATATTTTCATCACTGCAATAATTAAACTATAGCTAATATCAATGTTATCTACTGTTTTCAATGTATGATCGTTTTTAATATTGATTTATTTATTTTCCTCTTGTTTTTGATATATACAAAATATTTCTACGTCTTCGATAAAAATTTTTAGAAAAATCATTATACAACAACAAATAAAAAACAGCAACTGAACGCTGTTGGCTCAATTATGGTATATTCTTCACCTGCTCTCCTTGGCAAATATGCTCAGAAAAAAAACTTTCTGTCTATTTGGCTCCATCAATGCGGTATATTACTTATTCTCCAAAATGGTATTTTTTCAGCTGCCAATTTGGTATGATTTATATCGGTCTGACAAATCAGGAAGTTTTTCTATTATTTAATACCTTAGAACAGGTTACACCTTTATATTATATCTAATTCAAAGTTTTTTAGAGTAAGTGACTTTTGGTAAGCTGATAACTCAACTTTTATAGTTAATAAATCGTTATATAATCGATTTTGTTTTAATGAGTACCCGGTTTTTTCTTTGCTAGACAAGAATACTGGTGTTTTATCTTGTAAAGAGCTTGTGTCCAAAGATGATTTGCTGCTGAGTACCTAAAATTGTAACAATGCACTTTATTTGACATGACCTAAAGTAAATAAATATCATGAACAGATAAGCATCCTTAATTTCAGCTTTTAAACAAATATATATCAAATAAAAGCGAAAGAAAGGTTAAAAATATATGAATAAATCAATATGATGGTATTTCCTAATTATACAAGGTACTGTTTCTAACAAAAGAATTCTGTACTGACGGGTCCCATTTTTTTGTGAAGACAAATCAAATAAAGTGGCACAATTTGAGCGCTTTTTTTTTAAGGAAACCAATTGAGAGTTTTTAATTAACATTAATTTTAGGTACTCAGCAGCACAACAGAAAAAAAAAAGGCATAAATGGAAATTGTTCTATTAAGCTCTAAACGCGTCTTTTTAATTGCACAAAACTTTTTAGTTCGAATGAAGTGGCTAAACTTATATACCATTTGAGGTTACTTACAAACGGAGGCAAAGTCCGTGTTAAAGGTAGAAAAAAAAGTAGCCGCAAAAAAGCCTGGTTGAACAAAAGCTCAATACGCTTTACCACCTAGCATTATATTTAACATATATTTCCTATTAGTCAAATCCATTTGCCCATAGGGACCAGTATTAACTTTTACTAAATAAATGACTACTATTTTCACTAATGTGTTGTTTCGATCCATATCTGGACCCAGTTTTTCACTTGCAAAAAATGAAAGTCTCAAATTTTAATGAAATAAATCTGGATGAAAAAAAAGTTTCATTCTCAAAGACAAACCTCTTTTTTTAAAAAGTCCTAAAAAAAAAATACTAAACCAACCTTTCAAAACCTGTTTATACTTGTCAAATAAACTTATTGTGTTGTTTCATAACAACGAACGGTATATTGATTCATTTTCTTTTTTTTCTTTTTTGTAAAAGAACAAACTTTTTCATTATGCTTTATAACAATTATCTAACCCGTTTATTATTAATGTTTATATCAATTCTGTGTCTCTAATTCAATCATATAGAAATTAAAATATACCGTTTTTATATAATTATGTCTTTTGAATATCAAAATGTCTAATTAAAGAGCGAGAAAACAAAAGGCAGTTATATTTCATATCAATAAGAATAGAAAAAGTATTTTTTATATATGATAGATTATAAAGTTCTGGAATGAAGTAAAGTTTTACTTTCAACTTGAAACTTTTTAAAGTACGCCAAATGCTATTTATGCATACCAAATTACACAAATAAAACTATCTCTATAAATATGAGATACTCTTATCCCAATAGTCGTGCTAGTATAAAATGAAAATAAACGTGCTGGTTTTATTTTTCTTATTATTTTCTTCAATTCTTACAGCAGAAGTAAAACGTGTTGGGTCTGACTTAAATGAAATCCAGAATTTTGTAGAAAATGGTATTGATACCAAGAGAGATTCATTAGAAAAGCTGTGGAGGGCAATGAAATATCGACTAGGTCAAGAAGAGCAGAGTGTAAACAACCAATTTGGCAATCAGCAAGATCACCAAATAGATGACCAGCTGAACGAGGAAAAAGAACTGGTAGAGGAGAATACGGAAAAAAAGGCCGGTTTAGAAAATATAGCTGAAGAAGTGAATAAAAATGGACCTATGAATAAAACTATTGAACAGAATGACAGTAAAAAACAACCCGAGCCACCTAGGCTAGAGGATAGACCTAATCAAATGGCTCCAATAACGAAAGCTTTATTATATATTCGACCCAGACGAGACGAGAGATGGGTAATGCTAGAAGAAGGGTATTTTAGTATAAAAAAAGAAAATATATAAAGGCTTAATCTCATTTGCTCTCTTCCCCGAAGGTTAATAAAATGGGCCATTTCTAGTTATTTGCAGCCTTACGCAAGTGAAGTACTTATGGTAATAAAAAATAATTTTTAATTTATTCCATTTTTTAACCTGTCTCTTTAGAATTGTAATTTATACCGTGATGGAAACATGATTCTTTCAGTCTTCCGAGGTGTCCCTTTAAGTGTTGGGACAGAGAGGTAAATAATTATATTGTTAGAATCAAAATAAAAGAGTAATCGTTTTAGTTGGACCCCGCCTGGATTTTTGGAACCAGCGCCTAATTATCAGCTGCGTCTTTGGAATCAACCCTCTCGTATTGGTTTAATTGACGAATACAGCGTTTTATTTTCTATTGTTCCTAGTGCAGATGATGCATTCATGTTTAATTCAAATCCAAAACAGTTATTTGATGACATTCCACAAAACGATGGAGAACACAAAGAGAATGGAAATGAGGATGAGGATGATGATGGTGATATAGATGAAAAAACAGCTAAAGTTGAACCGGCTAATAAATCTACAGTCATTACTCAAAAATATCCCCCAAAATTTGCCAATACAGCACTCCCAGGAATGCCCAACTCTGACTCCACTATCGATTTCATTAATCAAAGAAAAGGCTCAAATGGATCAAGCGCAGCGGTCCCACCTAATATTCCTACTGGTATATATGCATTATACCCCTCTATGTCCATAAAAGTATTACCGATATCCTTTTGGTTTTTATGGTGTAGTACTTTTCTAGTTATTTATTTCTTTATATTTTAATATTGCTGTATCTTTAATCTTACATAGAAAATCATAAATTGTTATTAAACATATTTTAATTTCGAAGTGAGTTTGCGTGAGTCCTTATTTTCATTGTAAGTCTACTTCCTAAATTAATTATTTAATATTATTGACGGATTAGTTAAGATACAACGAACAAATTTATTTTTAAAACAGGAGTTATATTATTACTACTAAATATGACTGATTAAACGCTATATACATAATTTTTTTTACTACTAGCAAAAGTTTGTCTAACACCTAAATCCATCATAATTTCTGTAAAAAAAGATATATTAGGTTGAGGAATTTTGAACGTTAACCTTTAATACTATAAAACCTACCTTCAGAACCACTGGGTATAGCATAATCTCTGATCGTATGGTAGAGACGCTCAGCCTTTTCACCTACACCACCTCTAGTATAATATACACTATCGAATATCTGGGATGCTTCACGTGCACAAAATTCAAAAGTTTGAGTGCTTTGAGTTTTTAAAAGAGAAATTGGACCAGCCAGCAAGTTGGGTGTAACATTTTGGGCCTAATTCCTGAGTAACTATCAGATGTCAAGTGGCCAGGATCGGTTCCTGCAAGTTCTCAAAAAGGAACGTTACCCTGATCCGACTTAAATTACCGGTTCACAATCCTCATGGCTGGTAGTGTAATCAGTCATGAGTAGTAGCTTCACGCAGACGGATCACGTGGCCAAATTTATTTTTAATAATTCCATGCTCAATTAAGCTTTCTCCAAAGGATACTAAAATTAGATATTTGGATCATATATATACATGTGTTTTTTTTAAAAAAACATATGAAATGAATATATACTGCCTTAAATACGTCTTCAATACAAGTACGAGAAATTCTGTTTGCCTGCATGACAATACCCAAGCTCTCATGGTTGAAATTGTACATGATATATTTGAAGCTATGGTTAAGCTCTCCTATAATATTGCTCTTTGGAACTTTAACACAGGTATATAAAAGAAAGTTATAGCAAACGCAAAACTTCGTTTATCTTGGTTTCTTGTAACTACGTCTTCAAAAGTAATATATGAACTGCCTGATCCCTACGTGCCCTGGTAGTCCATATAGCGGGCATTAATGCCTGATATAGCACGTTCAACCAGAAGAAGAGAAATAGCAGCCATGCCGTCACCACCAGTTCTTCATGCAACAGTATAGTAATCGGCATAAGCACCTTGTGTGATTTATTTCTTTTCTCCATTGAGCACAAAATGATCTTCTAAAATCTTGAGCAGTCGTTTATAAGTTGGCAACGTTGGAGCCACCAGAAGATCCAGTAATAGTCAAGACAATGAATTTATCTACAGCAAGACATCTTGGCACAATCTTTTTCATTAATTCTTCTGGACCAAAGTTGAGGACAGAGGCAATCCAATACCAAGGCCACTCATTAAAGCCCAAACAAAACCACCCGATCTATAGCGTGAAATTTTATCAACTCATACAAATTCGTGGAAGATATCAAATTCCTTGTGATTAATGCTACCAGAAAGAGAATATTTCACAGATTGTGTATTCCTGGAGTTCTTGGCAACACTGGATACAGCATTCAAAATACCAAGTTCAGCAGCACACATTACTACTTGACGTGGAATGACCTTTGCTTCGCTCCATTCGTGACAGAACGACAAGACTTCTTTGTTAGTAAATTCTCTCACAACTTTACGAATTACGATGTGGGACTCGGTGTAATAAAGGCTATTCAAAAATATGAGCACATGCACCCATTATATATGTAATATACATACATATATATATGTAACTAACCTATTCCAATATTAGTACCAGGTAGGATATCCATATTTTCGACAGTTTTGACAGATTTCTTGTCTTCCATCATATTCTCACTTGAACTAATCACACCAATTAGCATAAGAAGACCAACACGTTGCATAATGACATCGTTGTAAAACGTTTTGAATTCTTTAGTTGTATTCTTTCCTGCCTTTTTAGCTAGTACTTTTTTCCTCCAGGATGATCACTGACAAATTTTGTCAGATCAAAAACTTTTCCATCAACGATAACCCAACAGTCATGTATGGTATTAGCAACTTCTTCAACACTAAATGTCTTCATTTTGATATTAGATAAAAAAAAAAAAAGGGATATAGACTTTTTTTTTTAAAAATCTGATAACAGTATTATATTTTTGTGTGAAGTTTACTTGTACAAAGAAGTACGAGAGAAAGTAATATATATAATTGGTGAATAAAATATACCAACAAGTTAGATGGCCCAACAACGTTTTATATCGCCGTCTATTGGCTAAAATATGAACATTAAAGGCATATTGTATAAACTTATATTGCTCGATCGGTTAATTTAAGAACAAAACTGCTCGATAATAATGCTTTTTTTTTTTTATTTAATAATTCTAGTATTTATATGCAATGAAATTAAGATCTAAGTAATTATTGAAAGAAATCCTGGTGATAACGGATATTCATGTAATCTATGTATCGTTTTGTTTTTTGGAAATTCAACATGTCTAGTCTTTATCTGCTTTTGGCTCCTCAGTCTCAGCCTGTTCCTCCTTGGTCTCAGCTTTAACTTCAGCTCCAGCTGCAGCTGCAGCTTCTTCTTTCTTCTTTTTCGCTGTTTGTATGGCACCCTTGGTAGCCACACGACGAGAAACACCCTTAGCATCAAAGTAAACCATCATGCACGATAAGTTATAGCCTGTACCCAAAGTTCTATCCACCACAAGACTTGCATCTTCGCCATACTTTTTATGTACGACCTGGACGACACTCTCACGTGAAGAATTCAAAATTGCACACTTTGCCTTGAACATACTACCCAACACCCTGCTGGTAGCCAAAAGAGCTGATTTACCGAGCTGAGCTATAGCACTTTGTTTTTTATCGTTTTTGTCTTCTTGTTCCTCGGGGTTCTTTCTACTGGTAACGGAACCCACAGTGGAAATGGTGGTAGAAGCTGCCTTTTCTGTTAATTCATTGGCTGTTGCCTTCGCGAAATTACTATGATTGTAAGCAGACTCAAAAAATCCTTTTTGGCTATCACTTATTTTAATCGGATCTTCAGTTGCATCAACATAATTTTCAAGCATTTGACCACCACTATTTTTAAATCAAATTTAGGATTACTATCATTTCTTTTGGATAACATTGAAGAGCTTTTACCTTGAAATCTGTTTGGCTACAGCATCTCCACCTTGAATAATTGAATTTGAAATCCATGCAGAGCCACTCAACAATGCATTGGCTGAGCGGTTTAAGATTCTAACTCTCCTTGATGTAGGAACCTCGGTTTCCTCCTGGTTTTAATGTTAGAACAACAATAGCTGAATATAACTGGTATACACTTACATCAACAATAGGATCTTCTATAATAACAGGTAGTTTCTCTCCTTCTTTTTCATCTTCTTCAGTAGCAGCGAGTTCTCCCTCAGTTACATTTCCAGAATTGTCCACGGATTCCAATTGAACATCTTTTGCTACAACTTCCACTACTTCACACGTTTCTGGATCAATCATTACCAGCATATTACGCATCTGATTTCTGTTTTCAAAAACAATGAAAAAAGCCAAAATATCTAGAAGTTCCTTGAACGATTTCTCGTCGGATTGACTATGATATTTTTTCTTCTGTAAGAAATGTTTTATAAAAAGGTTTAATTTAATTTACCTGCAATCGATTTTCCATACGCCACCTTTTGGTCTAGAAACAGCAAGTACATTTTCACTCTCTAGCCATGCAGTAGATGTAGAGACCAATATGATAGTAGCCTGTTCATTATCTTCGTCATCAGAAAAACGCACTGCGAGGACCTCTTTATCAACAGGATTTTCATTAATAAAGAAAGTCAAGTGACCTGTTCCAACAAGCTTTGTAGTATCATTTTCATCAAGTGTAATAGACACTTTATCCAACACACATTGGATATTTAAGTTTTCTAGGTCTAGAGAACTCGAATCTGTCATTTAGTAGTAATTGAAACTGGGTGTGTAGTAACAGCACTAAGGAATGTATTAAATCAAAAATTTTGAAGTGTCAAACCATAAATAATAAAATGAAATAGAAACTGCGATATAAATATAAGGTTTCAAAAATAAAACATTTTCTTAAAACCGTTGGTAACAGTAAAGGATGGTTATTCCATACTACCATCTCATTACATAATTACTACAAAGTTAAATCTAACATTGCCAGTTTATTTAAGATCAATAAGCTTATCCTTAGTATGATTTATATCAATATAACTGTAGGACATGCTTACGTAATTAGAAGTCAAATCTCTTGTTCAACCAGGTTTTCCTGTTTTGCTCAGCATAAAAAGCTTAATTGCACTCAATTCTAAGGCTAGGTTTCATGCTAGAGTTTTCTTTTTTCGCATTAGTTAAATACACAAATATTTTGAAATGAATGAACATGAAAGTGAGATACACAGTATCAATGACGATATAGGGAATGGGTAACAGATTCATTTTTTATTATTACGAAATACCCGAATGTAAAATATTTTATTACAATTACATTCCATTGTGTGCTTCCAGTCTTAATCTATATATTCACCAACTCTGAAAGCACACGTGACTAAATAAAATGCATTGACTTGTTTGTTTAACAAAAACATTTACATGTCATTTAGTTAACCATGGTCAACACAAGGTCAATTATTTGGTCTCCTCACTTAGACAGAAATCAATTTTTATTAAGTGGTTCAGAATTAAAGCTATATGAATGGGTGACGGAGGTAAATGGAAGCATAAATATTTAAGTATGACAAGCATCAACATGGCTATATTAGAAAGGAGACACAGGAGGAAGAGCTCGTTTTATTTCGACCATTCCAAATGTCTCAATGATGATGGTGAGTTAACACATTGGAAATCTGCAAGATTTATAAGTTTCGCGAATGAATCACTAATGAAGAGCTTAGTGTGCCGATTGGTTTCCTGATCCACAATGTTCAGATTTAGTGGCGGTTGGTTTGACTACAGGAAAAATATTGCTTGTACGCTTATACGAACAAGCATTGAGAGAGGCCGTGTTGATTGAAAATGGTCGCAAATTGAACAACGCTGCCTTACAAAGTGCGCAGTATCCGGTCCTCGGTGTCAAAATGTCTCGCCCTTGTAATACAGTTTCCTTTTCGAAATGCTATCCCAATTACCTTGCAGCTGGCCTTGATAAAGTAAGAAACGACCCATGTTTGATAATATGGGATGTATCCAGAACGATTGGTAGCTCTGCAAACACGCCTATTTCTCAAACACCAACAAATGCAGAAATATCAGTAAAAGGGCATTCTTACCAAGAGTCACGATCATCCATAATGAGCCAATGGAGACTAGATACTAGAGATGGAGGTAAAGTGTATAGGTGATGAATATAAGGATTGCGTATAACAAATGCACACATAGATCGTCAAAGGTATACTGAAGCACCAATATCTAGTCCAGGATCAGGGTAATGTAAATATTCATTTTTTATTTATATAACAAGTCAATGACATTAACAGAGATAAAGGTCCAGAGAGCAAGGACCAATATACCAGTACGGACCTTCAGAAGCTATTTCATCATGCGCTTGGTCAGAATATTATAATTCTCCTTTGCTCATTGCCGGTATGGGTAATAAATATATTCGAGTTTATGACATTAGAACAGATACACACCACAGCCCATTACAATATTCTACGAAAGCAGTCAATGGGATTACAGTAGATCCATTTAATCCCTATAGGTTTATTTCTAATACCGAAGACAATGTTATCAAAGTATGGGACATTCGAAAAAGTGCTGAATCAATATCCTTTTATATTATATATTATTATTGTTTTTTTTTAAAAAAAAAAATATGACATTAATCCTTAACTTTTTTACACACATACTTACACTAGACTTGGGATTAAATGCAAAAGATGGATTATCACATATCGATTTTTCTCATTCCAGGCCTGGACTCATCTCTTCACTTACAAAAGATGCTAATTTCATCCAACTTTGGGATATTCAAGAAACAAGGTCATACGATTATGTCATTAATTTGGCATCTAAAAAGGGTCATTTTCTCCAAGAAGAGGAAACAAATTTAGACCAAATTGAACTTTCGATACCTGTTCTTTGGAAGAGTAGAAAAACACAATATAGCATAAAGCCCCTCACTTCCTTTTCTTTTATTCCAGCGCATTTACCTCCCAATGTACAGCATATACTAGCGATGAGTAAGGATAGAAATTTTGAGTGTATCAAAGTACAGGAAGCGTGTGATGTTTCTTGGGAACCCAAGGGAGGCATGATCGTAACGGGAAAAACTAATTTGGTTGAGTATACTTCATCTGCACCAACAAAGTCAATCTCTTTTAAGAATGAAGTTTCTGATATGGATAATGCGTATGTTAAAAAAAAAACAAAAGTCAAAGGGGGTGGATACTAAAAGTCTTCAATTTATATAAAAGCCCTTTATTAGAGCCTTTCAACAACAAAGAATTGTCCTCAGATTTCGAGAAGGATATCTCTGTGGTAATGCGAAAAAGAGCTATACAAGGTTATTCAATGGATGTGAGTGTAAACATCTTGTAATAATAATGATAACATTGTTTACATGAAGAACAAAAAAAAAGTATGATAGGAATATACACATTGTCAAAGATAATCGCAAATTAAGGGAGCTCTGGTCTTGGATGAAAAGAGCAGATCAGATTTCAAACTATCTGTCTAGAATAGGTGATTTCGATTACAGTTTCCATGGTGTGTATGGCATCTGGTACGGTAGAGGTACGTTGGAGATATAGAGAAGATGGACGCATACAAACATAGTTAGTTTTACCAGATTACCAATCACCATCCTCTCCTAAAACGTCTTACTCGGATGAATTCTCAAAAATGAAACCCGCTCAACTAACTGAATTAGACAGTTTTAAAAAAGAGTCGGCTGTGGTGGAATTTGTGGATAAATCAAATTGCTTGCCAATGGTGGCAACAACAAAATTAACACAACGAAACATCTCTCTATCAGCTTGTGGATTTGCATTTACAGCAACTGAGTTTGAGAAGAAGCTGACAAGGTAGTGAGTATTCATATTTAAAATGCGGATTGTACTGACTGAAAATCAAGGCTGGAATCTCGCGGTGACTACGATAAAGCTGCAGGATGGGCGTTGTTTCATGGACTAACAGATCGAGCCATAAAAGTATTGAGAAACGCCAAGAATGAAAATAAGGCTAAAGGTATAAATATAAATAAGCCAAGCTACACTTCTTCTGAATATAATCTTTGCTTAATTTAGCACAACAATTCCATCTAATGTCTGCTGTACTGGCTGGATATAAAGAGAATAAAAATACCGATAGTAATTCATGGAGAAAGATATGTGAATCGCTCAGTGAAGACTTGGTTAAAAGACCCTACTTAAAAGCCATGTTTGCTTACATCACATCAGGTGACTGGTACAAAGTATTAAATGAGCCCGAGTTGACACTTCGAGAACGAATGGCGATTGCTCTTCGAGTTTTGGACGATGAACAGGTATATACTATCCATGTTTGACGAACCTAATTTAACAACAAAATATATCTAGATGACGGAATATTTAAACAAAACGATGGATGACTTTATATCGAATGGAAATGCAGAAGGTATTGTCATCACTGGTATTACAAAGCGAGGTGTAGATCTTTTGGAAAGAGCCATTGATAAATTTGGAGATGTGCAAAGTGCAAGTCTAGTGATGAGTTTTATAATACCACAGAGATTTAATGATAGTCGAGTAGAAGATTGGGTTGAAAAGTAAAGTGAACAATGAATATGATAGAAAACACAGTATAAGAATTCCATATTTATATCATTATAGCTATCGATCTTTATTAGATCGATGGCAATTATGGCGAGAAAGGGCAAAATTCGATATTCAGCGAGGGAAGAGGATGAAATCAGGTGAAATTGCACCTCGACAAATCCAAATGAGATGCAATCTTTGTGGACAGTCATTGAGCCATCGCTTTATCCCAAAAAACTTCAAGACCCGAGAAGGAAAGAGAATAAACAGTTATGTCAATATACACAACGGTTACTCATCACATAAACTAAAGGTAACACACCGAAGCAGTGTATTTTTATAACAGCATCACTATCACTCACGCATCAATAATAGGATAATGCATGTCCCAATTGTAAAAAACCTTTACCAAGGTGTGCGCTCTGTTTATTAAATATAGATGTTCCTATTAGTAGTCAACGTAAGTCAATGATGGTGAATGATCCGCGTACAGGTAAACACAATGCTTCTACACGTTAATTATATATAAAGTACTTAGTGAGTAATAATAGCAAATATGGCTGCTTTTGATCTATGGTTTACGTGGTGTATTTCATGCTCTCATGGTGGTCATTCTATTCATATGCACGAGTGGTTCAAGAAGCACACAACTTGTCCTATTAGCAATTGTGGGTGCCAATGTCAGTTGACATGATTTATATGTTGCATTTATTTATTTAATTGTTTTTAAAAGGCAGAATACATAAAAGCATTTCTTTTTCTATTTGATCAGCTTTTTTGTTTACTAAAATGGTTCGTTTTTGTTGTTGATTAACAATATGAACTTGAGATTTAAGTGTTGTTTTAGGGACAAGACCAATCTGGTTTAAATAACTCTCTTTCAAAAAAGCATCCTGCAAACATTCCGTCTGAACTGAATAACAAACACAGTCAAACACAGAATGAAGGTATTTGGCTTGATTCCTATTGCTTTATGACTCGACACTTAAAGCCTTTCAAAAAATAGAGCCTTCGGATTCAGTCATTCCACAACAAGTAGGATATTATTAACAACAATAAGAATAATACTTATTAATATATTGGGAAAAAAAAAGGGGATCATTCAAGTTGTGACCACAACTAATGAAGAAACTATTGAAGATGAATTAGAGCAATTAAAGCACATTCCAAAGGTACTTTACTTGATATTCAAAGACAAAGGGACATATATTTATTATCATCAAATATCAACAAGTTTGAGCCTTTCATTAAAGACTATGATAAAGGCTTTAGTATCGAGAACCTGTTAGGAATAGCAGGCGTATTAAAGGGCTCATCAAAAGAAGCTTCACATGATTCTGAAGTGCTGAACCCTTTGACGACTATTCTATTTGAATTACAAGAGCATATTAAAGAGAATGTATCAAACATAGAGGCAGAACAAGTAAATTTATATATAAAAATGAATATCAAGTCAAATACTCATGATTTACGTAGAGAATACTATTACAACGTATCAAGTATGTAGATGAACTAAGTCAAAACACATCACAAACATTAACAACGGCGTTTAATCAGGCAAAATATGCGTCTGAAAAGCTATCGGAAGGTATAATAACAGTCCATCTTGTTTATTCTGATTCATCTAATCTGTTTTTGGTTATAACAAAGTCACTGCCATTAGAGAACACGCTAAACAAGCACAAAAACAAGCAAGTGACATATTCAAATCTCTTTCATCTTTAGAACAGTTCTTGGATCCAGATGACATTGCTCAAAATAATGACAAATGGCCATACTTAAAGACACTCTCTGAAAGGGCATCAAAAGCCTCTCCATCCTTTGAACGAATGATACGATCAACTGACTTTGCCACTGGTTCATCGACATCACCCTTACTAGAACGAGTAGTTGTAACTGGATCAACTAATGATTTAACAGAATATTCAGATGAAGCACCTTCAAAAGCATTGAATCATTTAAGAGGATTATCAAGTAAGAGCATTCCGAGAATATCGAGGCAACAGGAGCATGATGTTGTTCCTCCAAAGTCATTTTCTGAACAGGTTGTTCCCAAAAAGTAAATGTATATTCTTTATTTGTTTATTTGAGAATACTGTCACATCAAATTAGTGTTATTTAATGTATGTTTCGGAATATCGTTTTGGAGACGACAACACGTAAATAAAAGCATTATACAACCACATTAGAACCCTTTACTTGTGCTTATAAAAAGCAGGACAAACATACATTCTTAATAGTAGTACAATATATAGCAACTGTTATTCATTCATTTATTTATTTATTTATTTAAAATCGCCTGATCTGTTACATGGCTGCAAGATCATCTAATGCTTTGCCCTCTACACGGTGAATGATCCATTCGGCATGAGGTTTAGCGCCTAATGCCTCATAGAACTTGCGAGAAGGCTCATTCCAGTCCAATACAACCCATTCATATCTACCACACTGGCGCTCCTTTGCAATAACAGCCAATTGTGTCAACAAGCGCTTACCAATACCTGTACCTCTGAATTCGGGATATACAAAAAGATCCTCAAGATAAAGACCAGGTCTACCCAAAAAGGTAGAAAAGTTATGGAAAAAGAGAGCCATGCCTGCAGGCTCTACGGGTGAATCTTCTGTCTTTTTACCATAGGCAATGATAACTTCGGCATAGCGACGTTGGCCAAAGAGGTTTTCCTTCAAAATGTCTACAGTGGCGACGACTTCATGGGCAAGCTTCTCGTATTCAGAGAGAGCCTTAATCATATTTAAGATATGGGGGACATCTTCGACGGTAGCAGGTCTGATCTCAACAAAGCTCATTTTTTTTTTTTTTAGAAAAACAAGGGGAAAAAGTACCAAGCAAGGTTTTTCTCAGGGTCACTTTTATATACAAGATTGAATGGTAGTATAACTCCGAAAAATGACTCATCTTTTGATGCTTTACTTTTATTATTAGCGTAGATGATGAAATCACTTTTCATTGTAACAAATAAGCGCAGTTTTACATAAATAAACAGAAACCTAATACTGGGCACCACTAAATATTAAGATATCCTGCACTGTCTGATTGGTGCCTTTCTTTGAACCTATAAACAGAAAGATGAAAGAACTACCTTTATTAATAATCAGGGCAAATGATACACAAATACTTCTAATGCAGTTAGACTTGATCCTATTGCTTGAATGGGACATTAAGCTTTCAAACATAAAAATAAAAATGTCAAACTCAAAGTACACAGATTCTATAATTTTGAATAAATAAAGATATGCTGTTTATTAAAATAGGTATATTTCTACATGTAAATTGTTTTGTCTGATGATTTATTGTTTTTGTGCAGATGTCCTATGTAAAGAGATAAGGATTAGTACAAGGTACAAGTAAAAGTAATTCTTTCTTTTTCAATGACTTACATTTCTTTTAATTCCTTAGAGAAGGCGGTGTTAATGTCTTTACGTTTTAATTTTTGAGCGGCAGTTAATAAGCCTTGCTCAGAGGTCCACATGTCTTTGCAAATCCAAACATCACTCACAACCTCAGTTCCCTTCAAACCTGACTTTTTAGCCTGCTCCTGTAACATGTTCAAAACAACCTTGCGAACTGTTTTATTTTCACACAGAGCATCCCAGTCACTTTCCACACCATTTTCGGTAGCTACAGTTTTAAGAGTCTTTTCGATAGGAACCAATAAAGCAACAGGACGAGAACACAATGGATCAGCATAGACACAGATATTTTCTACTAGATTGCATGATTTGTAGACACTTTCCAACTTCTCCAAGGCGATATATTCACCATTACTCAACTTGACGAGATTCTTGAGACGATCAATGATAACCAAAGTACCTCTCTCTGTCCATTCACCAATATCACCTGTCTTTAGCCAACCATCTTCTGTAATTGTTTCCTTAGTAATATCATCACGTTTAAAGTATCCGCTAGTAATGGAGGGTCCTCTGATCCAAATTTCACCTTGGGCACGAGGGGTATTTGTAGAGAAGTAATTTGCATCAGGAACATCTACTAATTTCACTTCAACACAAGGGACAGGTGAACCAACTTCGCCCAACTTGAACTGCTCTGGTGCCATAATTGCACACATTCCAACACTAAATTTAATCATTTATGTTTTAATAACGTGTATAGACCTAGACCCAAGCAAGAAATACTTTACCTTTCTGTCATACCGTAACCAGCTAAAATAGGACAGACAGACAATGACAAGAAATCTTGTGTTTCCTGAGAGACAGGTGCACCACCCGACAAACAGTAACGAAGGCGTCCTCCCAATTGATTCTTCACCGTATTAAATACCACCTTGTTCAATATACCTGTACCAAAACCATTGTTGCCAAGGTAGCGTTTCATGTTTAATGCATTCATAAATATCTTTTCAACACGAGGACCTCTTTTCTGAACTGTTGTTAAAATTGTTTTTCGGATGGTTTCCCAAACCTGAGGGACACCTGTCATAATGGTAGGTGCAAATTCTTGAAGATCGCCATTGCATTTTCTTACAGAGACATTGGTCAAGGTACGAACAGAGCCATATCCCAAGGTGATGCCCAAGAAAATACAAAGATTTTCTACCAAGAACTCTAAAACGTGAGCCAATGGAAGATAAGCCATCATGGAATCATTAGGTTCGATTAAATGTTGAAGCATAGTACAGCAACCAGAAACTATTTATAATATAATTGAAAGGAGACATTATTTAGTTTATCATATTGATTTGCTATTCACCTGTTTCACTTTTTACTTACCTGCAGCAACTACATTTCCATGAGTAAGCATGACACCCTTGGGGTTACCTGTACTTCCACTGGTATACATAATACAACACAGCTCTTCGCTCTTGGGCTTTACAGGTTCAACAGCATGTTCTTTTCCAATAACTTGTAATTCTTCGTAAGACAAGATATTCTTCACTTGATCATATGACTTCAATTTCTCGATATGCTCAGGCTTTGCTTCTCCTCTGTAAACGACTGCTTCAATCGTAGGGCAGTTCTCAATAATTTTATCAAGAATGGTAAGTTGCTCACTATTCATGAAACAAATCTTGGCTTCAGATTCTGAGATGGAATGTTGAAGACCTTCAGGACCAAGAGTATCATAAGCAGTAACAATAGTCATAGCTTGAGTGAAAGCACCTAACGATAAAAAAAAAAAACAAAAAAAAAACGTATATTAAGTTACGATACATAACAAATTCAATATTTGAAAAAAAAAATACCTTGAGCCATCAACATCCATTCGACACTTGTGGAAGCAAATATCTGTAATTTGTCGCCTTTCTGAGCACCTAGGTATCTTAGAGCCGAACCGATTGTTTGAGCTGTAGTTAAAGCTTCCTGATAAGTAAGATATTCATAACCACTCAAATGAAAATAGGACCAGGATTTCTTCTGCTTCTTCTCTACACCATCAATCACCTTTGTAACTTCTTTTTCCTCGACAATGGTATCAACAAGTTTACGATATCCAAAAGCTTTACGCTCGTGGTAAGTGGCGGCAGAATATTCCAATACATCATAGAGAGTTTCGACACCTTCTGCGGGTGTGGTCATCAAGGAGCTGGGAGACAAGATGGAACGATGAATGGGTCCTTGGCCTGTTTCGGCTTCAGAGACTTCAATAGAAAATTTGGATTGCATTTTGGAAATAAATGGGAAAAAGTATGGTAAAAATTTGAACAATCACCAGAACTTTATTTTATATATCCCAATTTTACAAACACCGACTTTTCATATTTTTATAATTTTCATATGATTATTCGAAAAAAGTCAAAAAAGGTGGTAATATACCTGATTAAGTTGATTAAAAAGAACACATATATTGCTCCATTTTAATTTTAAAAAAGCAAAGCATTACAACCCTTGCTGTTTGATGTTTTTTTTTTTTTTTTTTTTTTTTTTTTTCGTTGCTACTGTGATGTTCCTTTATTTGGGTTTCAAGTGGCGTATTTTTTTGTTCAATTTAGTAATAGTGAGCTATTATAAATAATAAAATACTTGCATATGATGCTTTGTTTGTTATTTATTACTTTACTTGTTTTCGAGAAGGATAACTCTGGTGATAAATAAACTAAAGACTCGCGTTTTTTTTTTTTTAATAAGAGAAAATCCGGATTTTAAATGAGGTGATTTCTTTTCATACAGTGATTTGATCTCAGGAACAGAAAACTTAAAAATATCGTCATAGGAAGTGTATTTTTTTTTTTTTATTATCACCGGAAATCTCTCACCAAAATAGGTATACGGTTTAACTTTTTTCATTGGTTTAGAATGTTGTGCTCCTCTAATCAACGCTAGACTTTGATTGAAAAAGAAAAACGATTTTAAATTGCATATAACCTTTCTGTGATTAATTATTTCTTTTTTTTTTTAAAAAAGGAACAAGCATATCGTTGTCCTTTTCGCAGAGACTTAAGTGTTGGCTTGATCTTAAAAAAATTATTCCTGCTTTTCGCATAAATAAAAGTCACTAGTTCTATTATATAAGAAAGCCAGTTAGAACAGGGTTTTGGAGACCAATTAGGACATACTTATGTTTGTTGAGCTATTTAAAACACATGTTTATTCAGTTAGAGCAGTACATTTCGGATTTTAAAACAAAACGTTGTTGAAAATGACATGAATATTTTATTAACAATAATTTTACTGAGTGCAAGATGTAATAAGTTATGAAATACGGTTATAATACACTCTCAATAAATACGGATTTCAATACACTCAGTTATGAGCATTAGTGTTTCATTAGAGTAACCTTTCCATTCAGTTCTATTAAGGCATACTCTCTCCAGCTTACAATTTTAAAATCTAACAAGAGCTACTATGGATCATAAAAATGTGTACTTATTGTTCAAAATGCCTACATATATACATACGAGTAGCAATTGATCTTAAAAATAAGAGATGCATAGAATAACGCTGATAAAGCAAAATATGTGATCACAAAGAGTAGTACACCTGTTTTTTTTAAGATTATTAATAACCACATTTGTCTACCGGAATTGGAGAACGGTTTTGAGCTATGACCAATACCTTTATTGGTCATCTTTAGACTTTACTGCTATAACCAACCCTTATGTTTCGCTTGTATAACCGGTTAGATTACTAGGTCGTTAAAACACAGATCACTTCTATTTTCGAAAATATCTAATCTATTATCCATTCTATAAAACATGCTTATTTTTATTATTAATATTCATAGAAGCAAGTTGTTACACCAGTTTCAGTTTATATTTAGTGACAAAAAGTTGGATATCAATAGCGTTCTGGGAAATCATTGATGTGGTTCTTTAATTCTGTAGGAGATTAAAGTTAGTGTACAGAAGATCAATAAGAAAACATACACTATTTTCCATTTGATTTAATGTGGTTCAACGATTACAGAAATTGAACTAACAAAAAAGTTTATATAGAGACTATAATGGTAATAAACTATAAAGATGTCAATAAAACCCATTTTATCATAATCTTTTTTTTTTTTTAATAGAACGGGCTAAACGCCTTGTTATAAAGGATCCCTGAGGATGATGACCTAAATCTAACCAAGTTTACAAGATTGTTATCGAGGTAATTAGAAATTCCCTAGATATTCCGCATAATACGCGTTAAAATACTACAGGATTCAAAGTTATAGCACATGGAAACGTGGCTAACAATTAAATGTAAGTAGAAAAAAATACCTAAAGATACCCAAGCATCACCAGAAGCCCTAGTCGTCCTAACCTTCTCTATTGAATGGCATCCATATTCTCAAATACCGATAGTAAAATAGTCATTAAATATAACGTATAAGCGCAAAGCTGACATCATTTATACTTATCAGCACATATTTAAGAATATTCATATCGAATGTCTTTCACTTTATGGAAATTGCAAAGAAACATTTTTGTAGAATCACAATTACAAGTTTAACATGGACTGTTTTACAAAGTTGCTTTTGAAAAAACACTTAATACAATCCCATTCTCAATCCTGATTGGTCTAAATCTGTTCTTATAATCACCCAAAAATAGCTAATGACAGTCATAAAACAAAGTCAGAGTGGGGGTGTAAAAATTCCACCCTGAGAGTACCCTAGAAGAAAAAAAAGACAAAGGTTACTCTTCATTATTTTATAAATGGCACAGCAAGCTAAACAAGCAGCACAAAGACTCGGCGGTATGTTCCCCCAAGGCTCTGGTAAGGGTCTCGGATCTGCCGCTGGTGCTATTATCGCTTTGGGTGGTTTAGGTTATGGTATTAACGCTGCTCTTTTCAACGGTAAGAAACATGTCATTTGATCTAGTTTATCATTTTACTAAGTCATTTCGCTTCATTAGTCGATGGTGGTCACAGAGCTATCAAGTATACACGTTTGTTTGGTGTTCAGAATACCGTCTATAACGAAGGTACTCACTTCGTCATTCCTTGGTTTGAAACTCCTATTATCTATGATGTTCGTGCAAAGCCTCGTAACGTTGCTTCCTTGACTGGTACTAAAGGTATGTATTAGAAAAAAAAAAAATGGTAAGGTTGTTAGCAAAAGTTGCTAATAAAAAGCGTATTTAGATTTGCAAATGGTCAACATTACTTGTCGTGTACTTTCAAAGCCTCGTTCAGATCAACTCGCCACTGTCTATCGTACACTCGGACAGGATTATGATGAACGTATCCTTCCTTCTATTGTCAACGAAGTGCTCAAGTCAGTTGTTGCCCAGTTTACTGCTTCTCAGTTGATCACACAGCGTGAGCGTGTCTCCCGTCTCGTTCGTGAAAACCTTGTTCGTCGTGCTTTGCGTTTCAATATAATCTTGGATGATGTATCCATCACACATGTTGGTTTCTCTCCCGTGTTTGAATCTGCCGTTGAAGCCAAGCAGATTGCCCAGCAGGATGCCCAGCGTGCTGCATTCATTGTCGACAAGGCTCGCCAAGAGAAACAATCCATCATTGTCCGCGCTCAGGGTGAAGCTAAATCTGCAGAATTGATTGGTGAGGCTATTGAGAACAAGCCTGGTTTCTTGGAGTTGAAGCGTATTGAAGCTGCTCGTGAAATTGCTCAAGTCATTTCTCGCTCTGGTAACAGAGTTATGCTTGACTCTGATACTCTTTTACTAAACATCAACTCTACAGAGAAGTCTGCTAAGCAGGCTTAAAAAAACAAAGGGAAATAAATCAGAAAAAAATGTAAATGTTAATTATTTATTTAATACCATATATTGATTCATACAATAAGATTGTTGTATTGTAAAAAGGATATGAGAGAGAAAGAGTGTATAATTGTTATTATTACTGTATTTGATAATAATAATCATAGTGCTTATGGATCAATATTTTACCAGATTATACAAACTTGAATTAGTTCATTTTACTGAATTGTATGGCAAAGTTATTTCTTTTAAATCTCTCGTAAATGTTCTCTTTCTTCCTCGAGTAATCGTATGTCTACTCAACCCAATATCGATACCAGTTTTTGGTTCTAAAAAAAGAGCTACATTTTTTGTAGTAAATTCAACTTCAGATTGTACTCTCTCATGCATAGAACCCATCCAATCTATTGAATACAATGGTTTTAAAAAAAGAGTATATATTCCTATAATATTTCGTTTAATCTTAAGTCATTATTCATCCTATATTCCTTATATCTTTCTGAGAAATGAATGTCATTAAACTCATTATCAAGTAAAAGATACGTTTTGGCTTTACATTGCACCCTCACTTGCTGTAAAGGCCAGTTTTCCTTCCATATATTTTAAGAAAAAACGTACCTTATTAATTTACTTTTAATTTTATTCGTATATACATGTTTCTATTTTTAAAATATTTTTATAAATAAAGGAAATAGTTATCATCCGAATTTGGTTTTGAATTACGTATATCTCAGGATTCTATGATTTTTTTTTTTTTGACTTTTCACTACAACAAGCAGAAATCCACCACTGTTTATTTCAAAAATTCGATAAAAAGGGGTAATTATTTTTGGAGATAATAAAATAGTAATTGAGAAAATTAAACGGAATAGTTGTGTAAATAAATCCACATTGATGAAAATATAAAACTTACGACATCGACAAGCCTATGTAAGGAGTCGGCAATAGACAACCTCGTAGGTGGGATTAGTAAGGATGTTTAGCAGTTATACGTACTTTCATCCTCTTTGAATATTCCCTTAATAGAAGATCATCAGTATTGCGTAATTTATTATATAATTGGAAATAGAGTAACGAATCCTTTATTTTATAAATCATTGTTTATTTTTGTAAAATATACCAACTCTCTTCTATTTATTTCATTTCTACTTTCATTGAAAATGAGTTTGGAATTCATATAAACTCTATTTCTCAATGACTTGAAAAGGCTTTCCCAGTGACTTTAAAATCTTTTCTCAATTATTCGAAAAATCTTCCCGATTATTTGAAAGAATGATAGAAAGGTGTTGACAAGAAAAAAGATTTTGTTTGTTAATTGACACATTGAGTTATAGGGCTGAGATCAGTTGAAACCCTAATATATCCTTCATTACAAATATAGAAATATATGTATAAAAAATGATGGTACAAACTTAATACAATGAAAAACTGGACTCAACTCAGCTCCTTTCAATGAATCTAGAAGTCGGGGCTATGTTTTATTCTATTTCCAAATTCCCCAACAATAGACTGGTTCTACGTCATTTCGGCACGTCTATGAGATGGTTTCCGCTTACTAAAAATGATAATGAATACGATAGATTCAACAAAAATTTCAAGTCAAACAATTAAGTCTATTATTACGATGCAACTTTATATATATTTGTTCTTTCTACAAGAAAGAGCTTGAAAGATGATTTACAAAAAAAATTCTATGAAATGGAGTGTGGTATTTACAAAAGGAGATTGGTATCAATAGAGAAAATGATGAATTATGGAGAATAAGGAGAAGGGTAATAATTACAAGGTGATAGACAGGAGGGTGAAGATAGATAAGAACAGACAGTCGTTGCCATGCTACAAGGGGATTCAAATCCATCTTGGGAAATGTTAAGACTCGCATTATTTGATAATTGAAGCCAATCATTGCAAGTACTGTAATAATTTTTTGTACAGTCAGCTACAATCTTGGCCTGAAGTAGTGAACATACAATCTCGTTGTAATCTTCAACAGGAATTTCGATATTATAGTCCTATAAAAGGAAATAGACGATTAATAATGCTGAACATCAATTTCTTCTAGTTTTCTACACAAAAAAGAACTTACCAATAGTTGAAGCAACTGTCGTTCCATTAAATTGATTTCGGATGCAGAAAAAATTTGACTAAAGGTAACCCAATATTTGTTGTTAAGAGCTGTGTCATGCACATATTTAGACGTAATAATTAATGTTGCCAGGAAAATTCTGTGGTGTGTGCACTCCATTCCTAATTATTAAAGTTTCAGAATATGACTTATCACGCTGAGAGGAAATTTGGTTTACCTTTAGATGATTGGGATAGCTTGTTCTTCAAGCGATGAGCATATGATAATGTAGAAATAAGAGTTCCAGTGTCAATACGAGATCGAACTACAACAGCTTCGATATAGTCTCTAAATGGCATACTAAAGTATGGCGTATGAGGTGGAGTGTCAAGAGTGTAAGACTTTTCATTACAATGAATGGATCTCTGGCCAGAGACGGAGAGTGGTGGAGAAGGAAGATTTGTTTGATTTTGTTGGTGCCGTATTTGATAGAGTTCAGAAAAATAATCCTCTTTAACATTTTGTGGTGGTGGGCAGGAAATAATGGCTTCGAATTGATCTCGAATATAGTCTATAGAATAGCAATGTCAGTAAATTTACACACGAATGCACATAGAAACACTATACAGAAAAAAAGAATATTCACCTAATAAAAATGAACTAGGACGCTGCTCAAGCATTTTATCAAAAATTGGGTTGCTGATGGAAGAAACAGTGGTATAAGTCATAGTGAAAACAAAGTAAAATCTAAAAAAGCACAAAAACTTGAATGTAAAGCAAAAAGATAGTTTGAAAAAAAAAAGGGTGTAAAAGAGGGGGTTTATATACAATCTGTAACTGTTTTAGATTCATTCCGACCGAGCATATGTTTTAAACCAGAGAGCAAGTCAATTTCTTGTTTTGATTTTTTAAATACCAGACCAAAGATCTTCCACTCGGTTTTTCAATTGGACTTACTGCCTAGAACTATGCACTTTTATTCTATAACTCAATATCTTAGTATTCGAAACGATGTATATATATTTTTAGACATAATTTATCAATGTTTTTATATTGAGTTTGATTGCTAGCGGTTGAGTTTGGTTTTGTTGATTTGGTTTTTCCTTTGTTAGCTTGGCAAAAAGATGAAAAAGGAGTCGAGACCACTCAACCTGTTCCCAGTGAAACGTGCGAATGAATTACCCCCGAAATAGGTAATTTTGTTTTTAAGAATAATTTTTTTCTAATAGATTCTCTCTGCGGAGAGAAAAGGTCATGAAAATGTTTTGAGTAGTTCGGTAAACGAAAACAAGATGATCAGCGCCACAGAAGGCTAATTCGAAACTTTCTAGACAACTTGTTTGATACAAACTCTATGCATAAATAATAAAATGGATACATATTTGGAAGCCATGATCATCTACCATCGCGACTTTTCCATTTTTGATTGGCTAAGACTCTCCTGTATCTAACTGGAATAGAAAATCACTGAAGCTGTAAAGTCTCTTAAAGAATCGACAGGACATACAAAATCTTGAAAAAGCAGCAGTCTATTTTTACTGCTATTTAGAAAGCGGACTTTTACTATCGTTTCGCTTCTGTCCTGTTACAGCTTGCGCTTTGTTTGATATTTTTGGTTACAATCAGTACGATTTTAGATATAGTTTCCATGATCTAGCTCAATCCCATATAATTGTATTATTTTTTTCAATGGTATGGTTGGCGTTGCTCTCGTGACCTAGTTTTTGGCAACAATGATGTCTCACATGACTGATGATCTAACATCTAGAATGCTGAAAAAGCAGTAAACAACAGGATTGGCGGGACGTTTTTTTTTTTTGTTTGTTTTGTGGGACAAAAAAAAAAAACCCTGTGATAATATTTGAATTCTGAGAGATATTGTAGAATCTAGGTCCTTGATAAAAAGAGTTCCGCATGCATTCTATATATGCTAAATATATATTTCAAACGTGTGAGAAAGATGTTGCAGATCTCACAATCCTTCTAAATATCAACACAATCATTTACTACATTTCATTTATTATAAACAAAATATGGATATTATGGGATCAAGGCTTCAATATAGTTGACATAATTTATTGAAAGCTTTCGTAGGAGGAGAGTTTTACTAGAATAATAGTTTTTTCGATAAGAAAGAATAATCAAATTAACTCAAAAATATTAAACAATAAAAAGGAGTAGATGGACGGAATTAAATGAATGTTTACATAGCACTTTGTTTACCTATAGTTACAACAAGTCTGCGTTTCTGTCTATCCATGTTTTAAAAATAGATTTTGAAATATTAAAATAAGCATATCTATGAAATCATAATCACCAAGAATATTACAATCACACTCATTTATGTTAATGTGTTACTACTATATGACAACGCTACTACTTGCTAAAAATAAACCTTAGACAAAGAGTGGTATAAAATAAGATTTAGTATTCCCGTTTTTCAAACAAGTGCCGCGACAAGGCTGTTCTTGGCTAAAAAATGCCACGCATAAATAGTGTACTTTGTGTGTTGCATAATACTACATACAAAGGCGTCCCGAATCTAATAATGTTATTAAATGATTTATTAATAAATAAGATAGTTTTCCCCCCCTACTTTTCACTGAAGTTCAAGATGATCATGACGATATGGTTTTACTTTGAGCAGAATTTTAAATCTTAAAAGAGTCACATTGCCTTTTTTGTTACAGTTTTGATCTCCATTTTCAATCTGTTTGATACAACAATCACTCAAAAAATATATAATTATAGTGATATATATTGCTAATTCACCAAATCAGATTCAACTTTTACTCATTTATTTACGGTGGAGTTCTTTTTTTTTTTTTTTTTTTTTTTTCGGGAATTATTATTTTTTTTTTTTTTTTTTTCACGGGAAATTTCATTGACTTTGTTCGAAATTAATAAAACACACTTTTACCTCTGTAATAGAACGCCAATGTCAAAAATCCTATATTGTAGAGACTTTAGTATTCCATTATCGGGCGACCCATCCATGTTTGGGTTTTAATGGTTAATCATGTATGAATGCTTATGAACACTAATAGATAGCACAATACATGTTCACCGTGAAGAAGGAAAGGATGGTAGGTAGCTTTGAGTGAAACCAAACAATCATATATTAGCCTTGAAATATAACTATTGTAGCTTCTTTTTTTCCCCACTTATTGGTATCAAAGTAAAAGTCTCTTTGTAGTGTCAAATAGATCTAGCGATCTATTCTAAGACATATATAAATACCAATTCTATAAAGTCCCCCCTCTCTTTTATTCCAGCTCAAATTAATTTTGTAGGTAGGGCTTCTCGACTTGGGCTATTCTCTTTGCTCGCTAATAATCAGTTAGAATGAGTCATAAATATGAATACAAATCATAATTAACCTATTCTCGAGTGTTTTCAACAGTGTTTGTAAATGAAATGCGCATCAAAAAGAGATCCATCATCATCATCATACTATAATTCCTGTTATTTACTGATTTGCGTTAATAGAAATACACAATGCCTCAGATAGAATAGGTCAGTGATGTTTAAAAGAAGTTTTCTTGGTCAAGAGTATTTATGGATTTGATCATGGAAATCAGCCAATCATATTGAATTGAGAGTTTTAAATTTGTTTAGTAATTTGAACAGTCTTTTTTTTTTTTGTTTTGTCATTACCGCTTTTCTTATTAATCAACATGTCAGAAGTTAACCTCGCTAAAGTAAAGCACATTGTATTGATTCTCTCAGGTAAAGGAGGAGTAGGAAAATCATCAGTCACTACACAGCTTGCATTGGGCTTGGTTCATCAAGGTAAAAAGGTGGGAGTGCTTGATATTGATTTAACCGGTCCAAGCATTCCTCGCATGTTGGGCTTGGATGGCAAGAAAGTGCACCAAGCTTCTCAAGGGTAATACTATAGAATAAAGATAGCATCATCCTATGTGTATTTCATATTAATATTAACAATGACATAGTTGGGTGCCTGTTTTTGCCGACGAGAACCAGCGTCTATCATGTATGTCGATTGGATTTCTATTAGCAAGCAAAAATGATTCAGTTGTATGGAGAGGACCAAAGAAAAATGGTAAGAATGGCGATATACTCTGAATAACAGCTAATGTATCATTAGCGATGATTAAGCAATTCCTTCAGGATGTCTATTGGGGAGAGTTGGACTACTTGTTGATTGATACACCACCTGGAACATCGGATGAACACATTGGTATTGTGGAATATCTTAAAGAGTTTAACCCTGACGGTGCTGTTATTGTCACCACACCTCAGGGAGTGGCTATTTCTGACGTAAGAAAAGAAATTTCATTCTGTAAAAAAGTAAAGTTACCAGTGTTGGGTGTTGTTGAAAACATGAGTGGTTTTGTCTGTCCTCACTGTGCAGTAAGTCCTTGTTTTTACTATATTACACTTCTTTTTTTATTAAAGCTATTCTATTATTTAGGAATGTACAAATATATTTTCATCAGGTGGTGGAGAATCAATGGCAAATGAATATGGTATTGAATTCTTTGGACGTGTGCCTATTGATCCTGGGTTTACAAGTATGGTGGAAACAGATGGCTCAGGTTCTTATGTAAAGATGTTTGAAAAGTCCAATTTATTCCCCATTTTCCAACAAGTATGCAATAAAGTGGTTGAAAAGGTCAATAGTGAGAGTGATTAGATCACATTGCTAAGATCTAACCCCCAATAATCTGTCAAGTGATCAATAATGGCTGGTATACTTGAAAGTGTATTAAATGTCTTTCGTTCAGCGTTACTCATCACATCCTCAAACATAAACATCAAGTGATGTTGGAAAATAAATGTATTTGTACCATAACCAACTGCTAGGCGTACATAGTCCTATTTTAATGAATAAGTTATAGTCTTGATGTTGTGTTTGTTATGTTATATTAAGCTTACTTCTATGCATTCCCAAGGCGTTGCTTCATATCCAGCAAATAAAGCTGGGTTTTGCAATAAACCTCTTGCCGACATGACTCCATCTACGCCTGTCTTTTCATACATTTCTTCAGCATCTTTTAATGAAAAGATACTGCCATTCGCAATAACAGGGACATTGATGGACTCTTTAACAAGCTTAATGCCCTCAAAATTGACAGGTTCTGTTGATTTTTGAAGTCGAGTACGTCCATGACAGGTTAAGAAATCGACACCCACTGATTCTGCTCTCTTGACAAATTCATAGGTGGTTCTAAAATAGCCATCCATTTAATACACTAAACTCGTTTCTCTTTCTTTCAACTCACTTTAAATCATCATGAACCCGAATTTTGATACTACAAGGTATATTTACTCGTCCTTTCACTGTGCGAATCATATCTCGTACATTTTCGGGATCTTGCATCAAATAGGCACCAATTCGTTCCTGATACGCCCATTTTTGAGGACAACCGCAATTGATATCTGTATATAATGATGATATGTTTAATGGTGTTCCTGAATATCACTTTTACTACTTTTTTCATGGCTTCACATTACCAATACCACCAGCATAAGAAGAAACAAGCTCGGCAGCATCTGCAAGATCTGCTCCATTATTAGCTGCAAATTGAACAACAACTGGATCATCGAGATCATTAGTTGAATAATCGGTCGTACGAGCAAATTCTGAATTCTTGAATACATCAGCCAGAATCATGGGTGTATATACAATATCGGTGTTGTATCTAATGTATTTAGCTAAGTCAATACTACACTTGAAGAGATATTGCATAATAAAACGAGGCTTACTTTCGTACAAGTTCTCTAAACGGGAGCTTACTGTAGCGTACCATAGGAGCACATACATTGATATGCTTCTTGTTTGCTAAAACATCGAGAGGTGAGGTCTTCTTGCGTTCAGTCATAATACAATAAAAAAGACAAAGGAGTGAAACAAGCCACTGAGTTTTGAATAAAAGCACACAATAATGTGACCTTTTTTTTTTTTGCTGGTTGTGTCATACTACACTTTACAAGAAGAACGAATCTTCTTATTGTACTACGAAAAAAAATAAATAAATAAATAAATAAAACAGAAATGTTTTTAATTCAGCCTTCTCTTTTCTTTGTTTACTTCAAACATGAGTTCCTACTATTTAAATATTGTAAATTTTAAACTTTGATCTGAAATATATCACATGACTGATTCAAAACTTGCTTTAAAATAGACTAAAAGACTCTTCATATCAAATTGAAGTAAACAAAGAAAAGAGAAGGCTGAATTAAAATCATTCATATCAAATTGGAGTACAACATATTTAATCTTAGCTGCCTTTCAGTTGATATTCTCTTTGCCTATTCTTATTAAAGCATTAGTCAATATTGTATCGTTTGATCAAGCAGTGGACAGCCAAACACAGTATATTTATGGTCATTTGGAGTCAAGTACTGTTCGCTTGATAAATGAGAATATCTTGTATATCCTGTATAGTGTATGGAAGCTATGGATCATAGTAGAGGGAGTAAGCAGTGTATATATAAGTCTATGCTATTGTATTTGATGGACTAAGTCGATTATATCAGATTGTGTATTTGAACTCCTTGACTATATTGGCATCAGCGTGGTCAAACGTATTTTCATGCTTGTGTAGTATTATGGTATATATTGAAACGAAAAAAAAATCTATCTTGAATTATCTAAATAGTTATTAAATAGTTGTGGGCTCAGTCATCTCGTTTAACTGATGTATCTCGTGAGGATCTAAGGGTTCAAAATATATATCTATACATGTTACACACGTTAGTAACCTGTATTATATTTATCCCTTCAATGATTGCTGCTTATAAGACTGCTAAAGCAATTGGATGGCAGGTGTATAAAAAAGTGGGAGTGAACGTGTCGTTACAAAGTAAGTAGTAGTTTAAACCATAATTCTGTTAATCTAAACTTATATATTTATAAAAGGGATGTATCATGAGGCTCAATGGTTTACGCTCTCTTTAAAAATTGACATGTTTTTCCAAGCCACCTTGCTGATTTGTGCTGCAACTGCATCAAGATTCGTTTATGCTATTGTTATTTGTGCACTTTTGGCAGTGGTGAATATATTTAGTTTGTTAATATCAAGGTTGGCAATTGCAAAAGAGTCTCACTGGATGATGTATATATTTCTCTTCTTTCAATTTCTATTGTTATGCTGGGTGATGTTCAGTTTGGTGATGTTATTCAAATATTCTACCGTTTGGGCTACTGGTGTTATTTATGGTAAGTTGGATTACACAAGTTCACTTTTGTTTTTGTTTTGTCTTACAATTATTTAGCATTCCTCAGTATGTTTTCAATTATTGTAAGTAATAAAAAAAAAAAAAAAAAAAAAAATTACTATCTAAATATTAAAAATTAAATAATGGATCAAGTTTACATCCGTATTAGCTATTAGATGTCAGTTCAACTATAAGCATGGTTTACAAAAGCATGGTATGTAGCGATTTTGTGTAATTTATTATTCGATAAGTGCGTATGCTGAATTATGCTTTCAAGTTCAATTGGATTTTTATAGTCTGATGCCTCTGAGACAAAGGCAGAGTAGCGTTGGAAGTCTCCTTGCTTTCAACAGACCAAATTCGCCCATTGAAGATGATGCTTTTGATCAAATATTGACACCAATTGATACCAAGCCATTAGAAATTCAGCCCGTTTTACTTCAAAAAGTAACACCAAATGGCTGGGACAAAAAGTTGGATACACCAAACTCTGATAGTAGCTTTACACTAATGCTGAGTCTGGTCAAACCGGAACCACCTGTTCATAAAAAAAAAAAAAAAATTTTTTTTTTTTTCCTTTTTATAGATGTTAATTTGTAAACTTGATTTTCCTTAGAGAAA
>MU622277.1:233487-246232 GCA_025399235.1 Backusella circina FSU 941
CCACCATTTATGCACATACTAACAACGATACATCTAGAACCTAAATGGTACTCTCTTTACACTATCTGGTTCGGAAAAAACCGTAAGTTCGTCTCGTTTCGAAAAGTACATCTCAAAGTACTGAAAATATTCCGCGGAAGAAGTAACTTTACAACAAAAGTAAGTCTTGGTCACACACTTAATAAGAAATAGTTAGTTCTCACGCACTAACTAACGTGAACGATCTCAGCGAACAAACGAAGTAGTACTTGTAACGAACGAAATTAAACGAAACGAAACGAAACTAAGTAAAAGATAAATTTAACATGATTTTAATTAGAAACTAAAAGAAAATATATATATATATAAATGGAAACTAAGGTACTGTCGAAACTAACCTATGAACTAGGGTAAAACAAAAAACAATCTTTTAAAGTTTGCGGTTACGGTTTCGGATTCTTTATAGATTATTCACGTGGGGAGAAAGAGAGGTCCGTTTTTCTCTCTCTTTTTTCCGTTTTTCGTTTTACCAACAACACACCGTTTTTACTTTATATGTTTCTTCATGTCTTTCCCCACATATATATACATGTTTTCACACGCCATAAATGTTTTTTTTTTTTCCAATATATGTTCTTTTTTTCGTGCTATTAACTATTATTTTTTCTATTTTTTATATATGTTCCTCTTTCTTATGTATGTCTTTCTATCTTTTATATATGTTTCTACTACGGGTGGTTTAGGCATGAATGGGTTAGGTGTTTGGTATAGGTTTAGGTGTTTTCTTCCTATATTGGTAGGGTGTACTCGATAGTCGGAGCGGTTTCTTTTGGAAGGTCGTCTAACCCTTTCTGGTCGGGTCTGGCGGTTACTAGGGTCTAGTAGAGATTCCGTTCAACAACGCGGTGAACCGTGATAGACTTGAGAGTGGGATGTTTATGGGTTGGGACATCCAACCACTGTCTATGGGCAAGTCCGATAGTGTTATCGTCTTACAGTGAGAATAAGTTTACGGAAACTTTCTTGCCTTTTCCTTTGTTTTGAAGAAATAGGTTCAGAACGCCTATTTCTTCGAGTAGTCCCTCTATGATTAGATATTCTAATACTCATTTACAAAGAAAAAAATATTATAAAAAGTAAATAAAAAAATTTTAACTTAACTAAATATATGAATGAAAACTGAACAGAAGTATTTTTGGGTACTTTCCGTTAAAGCATTTTCAAGGCGGTCATTTTTTCTATGGGACCTATGGGATTACGGTGAGGCGATGTCTCATACTTCCATGGACGTCCTTTTCTCGCGTCAATCATTGGTTTTACTGGTTGTTGAATGGGGTTTCTACGGGCCTTGGCTGACCTTCAGGTTCATCGGATTGGGAGAGATGGTCTTCTCTTAAGAGGTCGTTCTTTGACTGTCGAGCCCGTCGCGTGGGAGTTAACGAAGTTACCTGTGCCTTACGAAGTACCCGAAAGCCTTTGACCACTCGCTTTCTTCTCTCGCCAAAAAAAAAACCAAAAAAAAATAAAAAAAGTTTAAAAAAACACTAATAAAAAAAAGAAGACATGAAGTTCCATCTTAGTTTTAACCGCTGTTGTTTTGACCTCGTGCAGTTTTGATAGGGCTGGTCATTGGGAGTAGGTGTTTACCGCCTCCACCTCCTAATCCACCTCCCACTCCACCTCCACCACCACCACCACCACCACCACCACCCTCTTGTTTTTTATTCTTCACCAATTAGCGGGTGCGTTTTGTGTTTTGATCGGTATCCTTGTGTCCGGGCTCACGATAAAGTTTTATATTTATTCGTTCGTTTGAGATAATTAATGTGTTATTATTGTCTTGACAGCTACTGGTTCAATTTGGGATCACTCAAATTCAGCATAAAAAACGATGTAATACATAAGAAAGCAGGAAAATAAAACTACACACAAACAAAACGCCAATAACAAAAAAACAAAAAAAAAAAACAAGAAAACAAGAAAACAAGAAAACAAGAAAAGACAAAACAAAAGCAGCGTTATTATAATCTTACGTCAACCTGATGAGAAGTGGCCTTCGCCCCGCCGACAGTTACGAATAGTAACAACTTACAGTGTGAGAAGGATGATGACCAGAACAAATACTTTAGAAATCACAGCTTTTAAATTCAAGTTTAGGTAAGAAACATCAATAAATATATTCCATTTATGATGCTGATTATTATTTCTAGATTTATACTACTTTTTAAGTGGAAGCAGCAACAAAAGATGTACTATCTACTAAAGTGTATCTACAAAACCACACATATTCTTTATTTTTACATGTACACACACGAATATATTTCTAGTGCATGAAGAATTATTACTTTTCAAATAAACGTTTTCTATATTCTTATAAACAATAAAACATTTCAATTGGAGGTCACCTGAATAAACAAGTAGAGTATACTTCTTTTGAATTAAGAGTAGATACAATTGTCTTATCTTTTGATTCTAAATAAGAAATTAGAATAGGATAGGTTAATTTTCCCGTTGTGATCCTCTATGAATAATAATAGGTATATTATTTTTATATATTTAAACGCTATAGAATTACATGACACAGCAATTCGACAAAGTGTGTTTTATTCAATTTTGGGGCTAACACCCAATAATATATAAATACATCGTAAAATTGCTTTTGTCTTTAAAAGCCTTTCAATTCTCTTAGAGAATCAAGTATGCTTATTATTTCCAGTTTTATGATTGCCAACAAAATGTAATGGAGGTTTACGCTCATGATTATTATTTGATATGATGGGAAATACAACTGTTAGAGCTTTTATGGCAATTCTCTTGATTTGACATTTATTGTAGTGTTGTCGCTTGTATAGATAGTTTCCATATTTGGTGTGTGCTTCATTTGAATGCTGTAATTCTGAATCTACAAAAGTACCCTCCGCTTATATAGTATTCCTTCCAAACTGTTTTGTTTTATTGAGCACTGAAATATCAAAACATATCGTAGATTGACTCTGGATTACCTCACTCTTGTTATACCTTTAAATACAAGTTGGATAAATCCTATTGGCTAGAGTCCTTACATTTTCGTCATTGTAGAGTCTTTAAAGACTCTTAAAAACAGAGGGGTTGCCCTTGTAGCCTTTTTTGTATTTAAAGGCATTTAAAGTTCTTTAAATACAAAATCAATTTCACGATGACTAGTTTATTTGAGACGAATCATATGCTATTGTAAATGACAGCGATTCATGCAAGCGAGAAGGAGAGAGTTGCTTTTAAAGTAACTAAGATTGAGGCAAATCATATTAAAAAAGGGTAACAGCTAGACGAGATGGCCATTTATTTTTGTGTATAGACACTCTTTGCCTTTAAATTTACCCAAATTTTTAGAGCTCTGAGTATTGTTACATCATTTTATTATTGTTTTATTTTGCTATTTAAAATATATACACTATTTATATAGAACTGTATATTTGAAGAAAAGAAAAAGGAGAGCATGAAAGAGCCCAAGTTTCTTTTTTATGTTGTTGTTTTAAAAAGCGACTGTGACAGACTAAATGCAATTAAAAAGGTATGGAATATATATTTGACTCTAAAAGAAAGATGGGGGTTATACTATATAGAAATTGTTATTGTGCCTTTGACTTCTTAATATGAAGACAACCAATATCGAGGAATGTACAGATTTGATCGATAACACCTCTAACCAAGTGCATATACTGAGCACCAGCCAATACTAAATATACCTTGACGACCAAACGGTGATCTACAGGAATGAATCTAAAATAAAACCAAATTAGAATCCATTATTATAAACATAGTACCTGACTTTATAACACTTACTCTTCGATTGTAGATTCAAAGAGGGCAATCAAGTAACCCGATCCGAGCATCAAGAACACAGGTACGTTAATATATGGGAAACTCAACTTGGATACATGAGCAGTGATCATTAGGCCAACCTGATGACCAAAGATTAAGCCAACAAAGATGATGTACAAAGCAAGATGCTCGGAAACAATATCCGGCCATAGTCTCATCCATTTGTACGACAGGAAGCACATCACAATAAAAGGTACAAGACCTAAAGTAGCCTTAGTTGCTGATCGGTCCTTATGAGAAGTCTCGGTTGGATAGAGTTTCACAGTGATTACATTATAGAGACTATGTAAAATTGTGTTACAACAAAATTTTTCTCTCCGATTTTTTCTCCCCTTTGCCTTCTCTCATTATACTTTACCCTGCAATGATATTAGAGACGGTAACCAATCCACCAATCACAATTAAAACATGATTTAACTGAAGGGAGCCTAAGAGTCGGATCTCATTGCTGATATCGAAATTAACGTTGGGGAGAATTTCTTCAACGCGGAGCATCCAAAATGCTGGACCAAAGTAACCAGATATCATATGAACAGCGACGAGCATTAAAACACCCTCAACAGGTCCACTAAAGTATCCCAAAAACAAGATACCGGTGTGGTACTCTTCCCAAGTTGATAAATAAAAGTTACCTAAACTCGCTGTTAAGGATGCAACTGTCCACCAACTTTGTCCCAAATAAGTAGCTGAAGCCCAGGTTAAACAGCCCAAAGTCGTATTTAAAGCATCACAGCCTTAAAATAATAATAAGTTAATCTAACATCACACTAATAATCCTGCGACAAACACAATACTTACCGTGATCAAACAATTCACCAAGTGGACCGGACTGACCTGTTCTTCTTGCTTGCTTTCCATCAATAGCATCCAAAGACTGATAGATAAACAATCCAACACCGAATCTAAATTAAATAAATCAAATAAAATGTCAAACTTTAAATAGTAAGAATAAAACAAACAGTTAAAACCCATACGTGTAATAGACCCAATTAGGGCATTCTCCTAAAGTAGAAGTGTAATAGAACAATGTAACAATATTTACGCCTACAGTAAGTAAACCCAATAATGTAATCATATTAGGTCTTTAGAGAAGAAAATAAAGCAAAAGTGTTAATTCAACAGAAATGAACACGATTAACAACAAGAGAACTTACGCCATCCACAATGGGAAGAGCTTTACAAGGTTATTCCAGTAAGGATTAAGGATATATCTCGATACAAGTGACTTGTCGACACCTTTATAACGGTAAAGATATAAGCCTCCTAAGCTTTCTTCCGGGATATAAGTCATACTCTTGGTAGTAAACAAGTGAAGTGAAAGAAAGAGCAAAAAAAAAAAAGATTAAAAAAAAAAAAAAGATTAAAAAAAAAAAATAGAGCGTAGAATGCTTTTTTTGGGGTGAGTACAAAAATAAAGAAGCAGTGACATTCAGGTTCCGTTCGTTCGGTCCAATTACAAGTTCAAGCAATAGCATAATCACATGCAGTTGGAGTGAGCACTGTTCATATTGAATGTACATTATGTTTAAATAAACTGTTGATTTTCGCTTGTTATAGTTACGATTTTGATGTATTTTGAATATGTGATATATTCCAGCTGCTATAATGACTCCTATCACCCATTTGATAGAGTCACCTGCTGATCTCCGCTATATTAAAACAAGTTACCCGGGTAAATAGAATATTGGGTTGCTTATTTTAATAGAAATAAACATGTAAGCACGTCCTTCTTGTTTTACACTATAATACTATGAAAAGAATGGAAACCATTCCGAGATGGTTATTAAAGACAAAGTCGTGTTATTTAAACCCCGCATATACCAGTTATTTCCTTTGTTGAGAAAAGCAACTTTGTTCCTGAAAACTTTATAGGGTTGTATTTGAAACATACACGTATTGTTGAGATAAAATGATAGAAAAGAGCATATATAAAAACAGTTATATATCAGATACAAAATAGGATCCTTCCGTAATGATGAGTATAGAATAGAGATATACTTTCAGGTGCAATAATCAGCACGAGATATCAGCTGTTTAGACATGCTTAAATAGATCAATGATGCTTACCAATATCATGGGTGTTCATATTATGACAAGTGAGAACCATCCACCTGGATGTGCTTTCATATGTCGCCACTATCAAATGATCAAAAATATCAACTCAGAAACAGTCTTGTTTTTATGTATTCAACCCTTTTCTCTCTTGATTCTTATTACATAACACACAGTATCAAAATGATATATAAATACCTTGGATCACGTACAACAAGATTCTATTCTACAATGACAAGAGAAAGAGTATCCATTATTGGTTCTGGTAATTGGTAATATATAAACAGTGTTCTTATTGTCTTATCAACATGTTGCTAATATAGAAAAAGGGGGTCTGCTGTAGGTAAAATCATTGGTGAAAATGTATTAAGTCACTCTAAAACATTTGAGCCTCAAGTCCGTCAGTGGGTATATGAGGAAAACTATAAGGGATCTCCATTGACAAGTGTGATCAACCGTGAAAGGCAGAATCCAAAATACTTGCCTGGAGTGACTTTTACCGAAAATATAATGGCCATTCCCGATCTGAGGGAAGCCACACAAGACGCTACTGTTCTTGTCTTTGTATTACCTCATCAGTTTGTACGAGGTGTATGTGATGTGATTAAGCCATTCATGAACTCTAATGTGAGAGCTATTTCACTTGTGAAGGGATTGGACATTAAACCAGAGGGTGTGACTCTCTTCTCTGAAGAAATTGCAAGAAAATTAAGAATACCTGTTGCTGTTCTGAGTGGAGCCAATATCGCAAGCGAAGTGGGAATGGAGCAATTGAGCGAAACAACCATTGGTACACCATCTGTGCAAGATGGCGAACTGTTCTATAAACTCTTTAATACCAATTACTTTAGAGTCAATGTCATTAGTGATCACGTTGGAGTTGAGTTGTGCGGTGCTTTGAAGAACATTGTTGCTGTTGGAACAGGTTTATCCGATGGCCTGGGGAAAGTATTGCTATTTATAAATAAATGCAGTGATATTATGATAATAACACATTTATTCTGTTTTTCAGATATGGAAGTAATACAAAAGCAGCAATTATTCGCTTGGGATTGATGGAAATGCGTAAATTTGGACAAACATTTTTTGGCACGGTAGAGGACACAACCTTCTTTGAATCATGTGGCATTGCGGATTTAATCACTACTTGTTCGGCAGGGCGAAATCGTAAAGTAGCAGAAGCATTTGCAAAGACAGGGAAAAGCATTGACGTTTTGGAAAAGGAGTTATTAAATGGACAAAAGTTACAAGGCACTTTGACAGCTTTGGAAGTATATGAGTTTTTATTGGCAAGAAATATGACAAGTGAGTTTCCTTTATTTAGCAAGATTTATAAAATTATTTACGAGAAGGAGCCAGTTGAATCCATTGTAAAACTCTAATAATAAAGCTATGTGATAATGATACAAAGCATGTTGATTTTATTGGGTTTGCTTGTTCAATGCGTCATTTTTAATACGGTTAACAAGGGAGGCAATGGTATTTTTCAAAGGTAGTTGAAAGGGAATACCACGTTGTATTTTCCAAGTTGACTTTTCTTTTGATCTGGTCTTTGTTCATTCCAAATAATGATATTTAGTGACATTGTGCCTTTGCATGTGGCTTTCATAAACTCATTTGATTCAAGAGTTTCTTTGGTCAGCATTATTTTCACTGCAGTCTTTTCGATAGTAGTATTTTTTCTTGAGGCTTCTCCTAACTGAAAATTGCCCTCCTTTAATTGCCTTTTTTAGTATTTTTTCTACTGTCTTATTTCCATAGATATGAACGCAATATTACTCTTATCATGGATGTATACAAACAAAGTTTTTTCTACAAGATAAGAATAGAGGACCATAATATTTTTTTTATTGTTGATAAAAATAAATTAAGTATCACTATAAAGCATGGCTTTAAGAAATAGCATTGGATTCTGAACTATGATCCTAGCATATTCGTTATATGTTGGAATTGGCGGTTTATTTACCCAAACAAATGTTTGGTTGTTTGTTATAATGAACTGATCATCGTCAGTGGCGGAGGTGATGGTGAAGTACATTGGGTTGTACTTGTGGGGGTACGAAACATAATATTTTCCAGGTGAACCTGGAATTCTTTGGATGCTGGTTTCTTCTTTTGAATTTATCCAAACACATGGATTGATGCTGGGCCAACTGGTGTTATTATGGTTTTGGTTTGTTAATGATAAGGTAATTCGTTGGTCTTCGCTCATTTGAAAAGTTGAAATCCACGTTACTTGCGGTGGTGACTGTTCGTATGTATAATAGAAATATACAGCGCATACGCCAATAATAACTATAATTATGAATTTATAAAAAGGTAAAATACCAGAGACTTTTTTGAGTGGGGTATTTGAGCTTCTGTTTCGGCGGTTCTCCTCGTATACTCTGTTGAGAGTCTCCCGAGTGGCCATACTATATCTGGATTGTTTTAAAAGATCATAAATTGCAGAACTCTGAATTTGAGTGAATTGATCTACGTGTAGTATTTCATAGGGTCGAAGCTGAGATGTAGTATCACCAAGTCTCTGTCTTGTAGATTTATAGTTATTTACAAATGAGGGTCTTTCCCTTTGGATGCCGGTAAGATCCAAGCATTTGATTCTGCGTTGATTTAATCGATCAGTTATGTGTCTCAAGCTCAAATCAGATACCGATGCGATTGGAAGTACATTTATGCCCATTTTGCTTAGTTTCCATACTAGGTTAAAGTCTTTATCCGTGCGCGGGTCGTTGTCATCACCGCCATAAAAATATACGCATAAATCAATTCCAGAAGGTGTTTTGTCAAGGAAAACGTGACCGTTAAATTCATGATCCTGAACTTCGCCTTTAATCAAGTCAAGCTTGAAGCGTTGAAGTTCTGGCAATTGATTCCATGCATAGTGTAGTGCTTCGAGGTATGGGTCTTGGTATATATCGAAAGAGTTTGAGTCCCAGGTGAAGTCACCTTCAATCAAAGAAACACCATTATCTTCAACAGACGAATTGTTCTCTTTACCGCCTACCACTGTAAGATCGAACAAGTTGTGCTTCGTTTCTTTGAACTTTGGAGTTGCCATAATATCACTGAGATGATTTCTGAAAACATGTGATAAACCATTTCCTAACTTTTTGATTACTCTATTTTTTGAAGGTTGGGAGACCGAGCCCAAACATAGCACTCTGTATAATACTGGAGTAGGAAAATACTCGGCATCAGTGAACTCGGATTCTTCAAGATAAGTGGATAGCTCAGCATCTGTGGATTGTTGCTGGCTATCGACGACTGCCGGTGTTGCTGTAAGAAAGTTTTCCATTGATCCGGCCATGCCATTTTGAAGAGGATTGAAATCCAATTCTGTTAGAACAAGAGAGTCTTCTGAATGATCTGACGAGTCTAGATTTCTGGTCCAATTGAATGCTATAAAAGACAACGATAACTTTTTAATCAAACTTTTTTGAAAAAAAAGAAAAAAAAAAAGCTGCTTCAAAGCTTACTTCTATTCATGTTTGCCGTAGTCATTATTAAAGGGAGAAAGGACAAAATAAATAAAACCTGAAATATGCAGAATTAAAAGTTCGTATTCCCTGATCACGTGGATTGCACACATGCGTTGTTTCATCTTGGTACAAACAAACTGTCAAGCATATGAAAAATAACAAGTTGGATACACGTTTTGTATAAATTGTTAAAATAAAATAACAACATCACATTCTATCTCAAAACATATAGAATAATTGAGTTTCCGGTTTCTTCTAAGTTGGCTTTTCATTATGATAAAGTAGCACAGGTTACAACAATACAAAATATTTATTGTTAAAAAATAACGAAATAAAAAGGTAGAGTAAAGAAAGTATCTTATCAAAGTGACTTTTGTCCACAGACAATAGCATATTGATGAACATCTTTCATTTCTGCTATTTCCTTGCGCATTTTGGCCATATGTTGATCAAAATCGTTCAAATCTTTCCAATTTTCATTGTATTTGATTAAAAGAGATGCACAGCCTTCAAAAACACCATACAAGTTTTCTCAATTATTTATTCGCGGCAAGAGTTGTCTGAATGAAACAATAATATATCCATTATTGATCATATAAATGAACTTTTTATTTTCAGTCGTCCTCACTACTAGTAAAATGAGTACCGACTTTGGTTTTCAAGCCCGTAAAGGGTAAAACTGTAGTAAGAGAAAGAAGGAGATGGTGATATTATAAAGCGAAATCTGCACAATTATGTGATGCTTTTCGTTAACACAAGTAAATACCTGAAGATCTTTCGTAATATTGTAACGTACGTTAAAACGTACCTTTAATTTCGTGCTGTAATACGGCTAGAATTAAAAATATACATTAAAGTAATAGGTTTACGTTAAATCTTTATAGGATTTAATACAACCTTATATCATGACGGTTTTTCATTATTCTTACAAGTTACTATATAAAACACGTAACTATTATACCTTTATGGCTATATCCCTAGAGTTCATAATATAGTATCACATGAACACATCATCCAAAATTACCTTTTCCGAGCTTTACCTTTCACGGTACGTATATTATCAATTATAAAACAAAACGAAATTACTATAAATCATGAAAAAATTCGTCTTTATACTGGTGACTTTGGAAGTAAAAGAAATCTAATATAGGATGTTTTTGCTTTTACCAATGGTAACCTACGACCGTATCTTGCGGCGTACAAGGAGAAAGTCCTTTGTAGCCTATAGCGAAAGATCCCGATAAAAAAAAAATCTTTTTTTCGATTTATCTCTTTTTACTGTTCTAGTTTTTTAAATCGGAGTTTTATTCCGTTTTTTAGATGTTCCACCCTTTTTTGGTATGAGGATGATATATTTATACACACGTGCTACGCTATACTTGTGTCATAATGTTCTTGCATAAGATCCAATTGTAAAATGCAGTACGTTAATAAATATTTTCTTGAACAAAATAGTCCTAAGTTCAGTTGGGAACTACATTATGAATGATACATCTACAATGTATAATTGGCTTGGTCTCTATTCCCTTTTTATTTGGCATATTCACTTTAAATATACATGTCTACTGAATGCGAGTGGACCGATAAAAATCACTGGTATAATATTCTAAAATAATTTCCGGTCGTGTACTGAAGCTAACACAGTCTATATTTCCACAAATATGTCTCACATTACGTTAGATTTAGTAACCTAGTTCCGACGAGAAATCGCTTTTAACTTAGCTTTTTTTACTTTGAAACATAATACAGATAGAATATCAATGAAAAAAAAAAAAGAAACCTAACTTTGAAGATAAAGATTTCACAATATACTTGAATGTTGCTCCTACATTGTAACCATAAATCACGTTTGTATTAGTGTTTAGGTTTTATCCATGCAAGGGCGAACTCTTTTCATATTAATCCTCAATCCCCCCTCCGTATTAATTAGGATCAACTGCTATCGGTTACCTAAAAATAAGGTGTAATGATATATTCATAGAAAAAAGTGGTAGGTAAGAAAAAATAAAAGGAATAAGTTTAAAGTAATAAAAATTTATTTCCATTTTTTGCTTGTGGAAGAATATATTCATGTCAATTTAAATAAATAAAAAAAATTTTTTTTTGTTTGTTTGGTATATCAGCGTAGCTAGTACTAACTTATGTTTTCGAGACCAAAATGGAGGTTTCTATAATCTGTGAAGGTACTACTATTTTCACGTAACATATACGAAGGGTTGCTGGTTATACCATATAAAATTTCGTGTTCTCGAACTTACGAAATATTGATTAAACCTATAATTTACATCTTTTGCTAGCGGAAGAGTACGTCGTTTCATACTAAAAGTTGAAAAATTTACCCATAACAACAAATACTTCGTCTATATATTGTGATACTGCATATAACTTACATTAATATATATCTTTGAAAAACCGGGGATATCTTAGTTCAGATTTTCTTCCATAGTGTCAGGACCTAAGACCCACACCATTTATAAATTGAAAGTAATAGAGAAAATATTTTTTTTTTTTTTTTTGTTATCGACTATTCACTGGGTTCTACGGACCAAGAATTTTTTTTTTTTTTTTTTTTACGATTATAGTTATGGATATTAATCCAGGACCACAAACCCATCGACTATACCGATTATGTATGGGGTTAAGTTGGAAGGTACCTCACCTATAGTGTTTATGACAAGGTCTTGTTTCCTTCAACTTTTTGTGATAGATAAGTCAACCTTTATAATGGTTTCCAGAAAGTATACTTCTGTTGAAAAAACTAATATAAGTAGTTGCCGAGAACTAAGAACCAAATTGGTCCCAACTTACCTAATTACATTTACTTACGAGAATAAATAAAAGGATTACCTAATAAATAAATAATATGCTACGTGTATGAAAGATAAGATGTTGCAAATCCGGTATTTTTTGAATATGGCACAACAGTTTGGACCACCTATACATCTCAAAAACCTCCATCTATTCAACTAAACTATTTATAGCACTTTATTTCATAATTGACATACACATATTTTCCACTTTACGGTACCGATATTTTTACGACCTGGAGACAAGTTTCTCGAATTACTGTGTACATTCAATGATCTACTTACGTGAGAAATAGGATACAGGATACATTGTGGAAAGAAAAGAGGGAGATAGAACCCGTTATTATTACTGCTATTCTGATATTTTACTACCAACTATAGTTGTACCACGGTTTATAATTACTACTCGATTTTCCGTACTACCTTCTGCGACCAAAGCATTTGTAATGGCAACAGATATTTCTGAAAGGTAACCTATAATGGTTTGTCCTTCCATCTAACGTTACCATTCAGGAGTATTTTTATCTGAACCGTACAAATATAATTGTGCTACCCAGTAAATCC
>MU622277.1:250739-261556 GCA_025399235.1 Backusella circina FSU 941
CAGCTCACCTATTATTATTTATCCCTTTTTTTTTTTTTTTTTTGAACCTACAAGTAGTAAAGTAAAAAAAAAAAAAAAATAGTAGTAAATCAACCTACGTCCATATCTGCTTTTTTAGTACGACTACAGGTCTCTGCTTGTTAGGACAGACTAACATTCAAAGTTCCTTTAGTTTTTGACGCAGTAAAGCCGTAAAAGGCTAAACTGAAGTCCGGCTTTTATTATTTTTCTCTGTTATTTTTATTTTTTATTTTTTATTGGGTAAAAACAATATATAATGTAATATAAGTACCAGGATTATCCTAGATTAGATTTAAATTCAAGAAAATTTGCTGGGCAACACCCCACGGTGAGGAGTTTCTCTGCTGTGTCAGCATAATTTAGAACAAAGTTAAGTAGTACCAGATTTTACCAAAATAGCCTTTTCTATGGTGCATTACGGGTCCCCTCTATTTTACCCAAACCCAAGTCATGACGGACCTTTACTGGTCTTTTCTGGAACAATAGGAGGAGGTACTCTTACACGACGACAACAGCGGCAGAGAGCATCCCTGGTTTCCCCTGCCAGAGTTTCTACCTAGCCTGTCGACAGTACATCTGGAGGTGGAGGAGTATCTACCACCTCACTGGCGGAAGGTCGCGTATGTCCGAGGGTCGGTCCTGGAGCGAGTCCACCTAGTTCTCTAGTACCAGCATGTCAGGCTATAACGCGTTGAAATGTGATTTATGGTGGTCCGACTAGTTTTTCAGTAGGAGACTTATTTATGATGGCAGTTACATCTGCACGGCGTCCTACAACCCTACCTATTCACACCAGTACTACCTCCTCATCTCCCCCTGCTGGACCAGGACGTACCTCGGTTGGTAGTGGTAAACCTACAGGGAAAACTCCTGCATAAGTTCCCGAACTGTTACTTTATTTAAACATGTCAATACATGCACCATGTCTATCACAGGTTTACCACTCTCATCCACTTGATGAAATACGTAATCTCGGAAAAGTTTAATCAAGTAACGATCACCTGTCTCTGACCAGCTTGGATCCATATCAAATCTGATTTTTTACTTAGTACCACACATTTCCCATGACAGAATTAAAACTTACTCTGGCCTTTCATTGATAAATCCCATTTTACTCAATAAGCGAATAATCCGACCATTCTCCAATTCTTTGGCCAATTCAGTCTCTAATCGATCATTATAACTATAAGAAAAAAAAGGGGGGAAATATTGAACAAAAGTGGTATCCATCTAGAACAGTCTCTCTCTCTCCCTCTTACCAATGATTTTGATTGATCTCTTGCAAGATACGTGGTCCTATCATCTTGACCACCTCATCGATTGTCTTTGTCGGCGCCGGTTTACTTAATAAATAAAGCACGACGTTTTTAAAATCAGGAGAGTAATAGCGACCAATATATTCAAGTGATGAAGGCAATGTCTGATAAGCGGTGGTGGAATGACAGGCGAGTGAAATGAGGAGTTTTCCAAAATCAAAAAGATCCTGCTGCTATATATCCAATTTCTTATGTGAGTTGCTTTCTTTTTTTCTTTTTTTTCATTCATTTTTTCTTTTTACCTGATATCGAGCAAAATGATGGACACCATCAAATTGAAGTACGTCTAATATACCAGCCCCGTTTAATCTCACCCGATGATTTTTTCCTGTCAAAATAATGGTATGTGGATCTATATTACGTGCCGCAATACCCGATGCATGAATGGTTTTGATGGCAGAGGCTATCTGTATGGTGTAACTCCAGAGTGTGCTTTCAGGAATCGCTGACGAATGCATGGTGTGTGGGGTGAAATAGGTTGAAAAGAGGGTGCTTGAACATGGATGATAATCGAATACAAAAATAAGTGCTACATAAAACAAAAAGATAAGATTTCTAAAAAGGGGTCGAGTCATTTTTTTTTTTTTAAAAAAAATAAACATACAGGTATCACCAAAGGCATGAGATGTAAATGCTTCACGAATCGATATCACATTACAATGACATATACGTCTCCAACATTCAACTGCTGACATGGCTAATTCATTGGCTAAACAAAAACCTAATAGAAAGAGGTTGGTTGGTGCCATTCATATTCCTCTCTCGCTCTGTTTACCTTCTATTCTAACAAGAGCGTATGTACAATTATCCACACTAGAAACAGCCTTATAAACCCAAGAAGGATATCCATACTTTTCACTTGGTTTATCCATGGGTGTGTCCAGCGGATAAAGGGAGTGATATACATGTACCTCCGAAGGTAACCCCACATCATGTGCTGCTACTTGATAGCGATATATATATATGAAACACTGTCTCCTTGTGCTCTTTTTTTTTTTTTTTTTTTACCTGTCATCAATTGTGCCTCATTCTGTTCGGTTAATTGTTGTCGCACATCTTCCGAGATAAAGAACGATTGTATTGATCTTTGATTGGGTAAAATGTTTTTTTTAGCAGTAGGTGTTGAAGTATAAAGATGATGTTGGAGCTATAGAACACATTTTTTGTTTTAAAAAAAAAAAGTCTATGATCTATCAAAAGATCCAAAATGAGAAAACTTACCGGCTGTCTAGGATAAATAGGTTGATTCATATAATAATAAGATTCCATGCTTGCCAGCATTTGTGAAGGTGAAAGTGGCATTCCATTTGACTTTTATTATTATTATTAAACTAACTAGATAAACCCGACTTGTGTGTATATAAATAATAATAAAAAAAAACTTACTTCGTTTGATAATAGACTCATTTGAGCAAAATTATTCGAGATATTGGTGGGTCTTTGACCAATCACACTTGATTTTTTAAAAAAAAAAAAGAGAGAATGAGTTGATAATCTCGCTTTTGTTAATGCTAGTTTACTCTAATAGAAAACGGATGAGTCATTTATAGAGTTTAATGATAATATATATAAAGCTCACCTTTTATACTATTCAAGCTTGAATCTATATATGTAACAATAACAAAAAAAACAGAAATTAAAAAGGTCATTCAGACATGATATTTAGAATCTAACCTATTGTTGATCTAGGGACGAATTCTGGTGCGTTAATACTATCAGCTGATACAGATGTGGGTGATTGGGCGCGTAGCTTAGTACTGTTATTTTATATATATTATTAAGAGAGAAAAAAAACACACAGAAGTATCTTATATGTATTAACTCACTTTTCTGGACTTGTTTGAGGCGAAGGTTTATTCTATAACGACCATTAATAATTATATTATAACAATATATAACTTTGGGTTGCTAGGTTACCATCTCATGGTTGAATTCACAGCCTTGTCCTTCGTATTTGCAAAAACCATGAATAATGACATTTCGACAAAGTCTTTTGGAATTGCCTAACAATACAATACATGTTGTCGTATATAAATATACAAATATATATTTATTTAATGTTTTTTATTGAAAACTTTTTTTTTTCTAATAAAACCTTTTGAAGGAGGCTTTAAAACAACTCTTGTTTCCATCTGCTGTGCATCGTTAGGCGCAACAATGGGAATCGCTGTGGCAGATTTTGCAGGGAGGACAATTTGCCCACTAAAGGATTTTTGCATTTATTTTAATCGATTCTCAATGTTCTATTCTATTGAAAAAAAAAAAAAAAGCAAAAAAAAAAAAATAAAAAAAACAACAAAATAAAAATGGACATTTCAACAAAGTCCGATCTTCTCTTTTTAAAAGAGGTGATTTCGTAAAACCCTTGAGATTTGCCCATTATATACCTTTCAAAGTAGTCTTAGATCTTTCCATATTTAGTTATAAATAAAGCAAATTGGTTTATACTAAATATTTTTTTTATTATTATTTTATCTTGTATCTAAAAAAAAGAGTAGTACATATGTTATCATACATTTTGTTGGTTTTTGTTATATGTTTTTGAATGAATTGAGAAAAAAAGGAATGGTGAAAGAGGAATTAAAAAAAGATGAAATACACATATATAAAGAACTTTTTTTTTTCTCTAAGCCAAACCAGCATCCTTCATAGCCTATATATTCCATCATACATTTTAGTAACAAATCCCCATATCATCATGACCTTTTTGTTTCTTACCTGAAGTAAAGTGGTTCCCAACTGAGCAGGGGAAGGAGTGACAGTAACGCCAGCACGTTCCAAAGCCTTGATCTTGTCTTGAGCACCACCCTTACCACCAGAGATAATGGCACCAGCATGACCTATACATCATATTGTTGTTTTAGTTTATTACACACTCCTTTATCTCTCTCTCTCTTCTTACCCATTCTACGGCCAGGAGGAGCGGTCAAACCGGCAATGAAGGAAACAACAGGCTTGGGGACATCTCTTGTCAAGTTGTATTGAGTCAAGAATTCAGCAGCCTCTTCTTCAGCAGTACCACCAATCTCACCAATCATGATGATACCTAAGTTAGTGTGTGTAAACACATGATGAATAAAAACATTTCATTGGAACCCTATTTTTTTTTAAGAGTTTTTTTTTTTTTTTTTTACCTTCAGTCTTATCATCTTCCAAAAACAACTTGAGACAATCAATGAAGTTGGAACCGTTCAAAGGATCACCACCAATACCTACACAGAGTGTCTGACCAAGCTTGACATCGGTGGTCTGTTGAGCAGCCTCGTATGTCAAGGTACCAGAGCGGGACACAATACCAATCTTACCGGGTGTCAAGATACTACCAGGCATGATACCAATCTTGCACTGCTCAGGGGCAATCATACCGGGGCAGTTGGGACCGACCAAACGGGTCTTTGATTGGGTCATCAAGGCCTGCTTGACGCGAATCATGTCATGTTGGGGGATACCTTCAGTGATGGCGACGACGAGGGGGACCTCGGCTTCGATAGCCTCAAGGATGGCTTGAGCAGCACCGGGAGGGGGGACGTAGATGACACTGGCATCGGCCTTGGTGGTCTCGGCAGCCTGTTATATATAAGTTTTTGATATACATCACAGACACTTTTCTTTTTTACTTACCTCACGGACGGTGCCAAAGACGGGAAGACCAAGGTGGGTTTGACCGGCCTTCTTTGGGGAGACACCACCAACCATCTTGGTACCATATTCAATAGCTTGTTGAGAATGGAAGGTACCCTTTTTTTCCAAAAAAAAAAAAAAAAAAAAGTTAGATGTGTATAGAATACTATAAAAAGAAAATAGTAAAAGATTTTTTTTCTCCCTTATTACCTGTTTACCGGTAAAACCCTGACAGATAACCTTAGTATCAGCATTGATCAACAAGTTCTTGTAAGTGGATTCATAACCACCGTTGTTGGCATAGGTACGGCGGGTGACTATAAAGAAAAACAATATAAGAATGCAATGGTCTTTCTATCACGAATAAAAAACATTTACTGTTAGCGGTAGAGCGTAATAAAGTAGAGGCCTTTGTTGAAAACATATTGGTTGTTTTTTTTAAAAGAAAAAAAAAAAAAAAAGAGAGAGAAGTTGGGAAAAAGTGGGGATAAATAAAGTGGATAAATTTATATAAAATTTCTCCAGGGAGCGTTTTATACACGAAATTTTTTTTTAGTGACCCTTTTCCAATTCCCTTTTTTCAAACATCGCACACACACCCGGGAAAATTCGGGTTTTTATGGCCTTCACGTGTCGAAAATGGGGTTTCTCACGTCAAATAGTCCTTGTTTTTTTTTGATAAAAAAAAACAAAATGGTATTGAAAAGGGAGTAGAAATAATATATGAAATGAAACGGATAACCAAATGATATTTGGTACTAGAAAAAAAAAAAAAAAAAAAAGGTAAAAAAAAGTAAATAAAGAGCAATTTGCTAAACGGGCTATCCAATGTCGGGGTTTTCCCTTTATTATTTCAACAGTTTTATATTCGATTTAGTCATCTCAATAACAAACTGGGGAAAAACTAAAGGACAATCATTGTTTTTTTTTATTGCTTAATAATAATAAAGAGGAATTTTTCGTCTGTAAAGTGTGCAATAGTCACTGAAGAACCAGTTCTCTTCTTCACGTTTGCATCGGTCTCCATGGGATCCTCAACCTCATTTGTATTTGAATCAGTAGATGCACTTGAGCTTGATCTTCTTCTTAAATGAATGCCATGGACCTGAAGTGAGCTATTTGAGTTGTATGGATAACAGGTGCTAAACACATCCACTTGTGGCGTATTTGTTGTGCTTGTAGTAGATGATGCTGGTGCATTGTTGGTTAAACCTATAGATATAAGTTTTTTATTATTATTTATAAAGTATCGCAAAGATGAATGATATATCTTATTTACCACTGTGAGATGTCGCACTGCCTGCAGTGAAAAGGGGTGTATTGGACGAGGTAGTTGCGGTGGTGCCGTTACCATTGGCGGCAGTGGAGGTGGAGGCAGGCGGAGTGCAGGTAACACAGCGTAAATGATGTAGAGATGAATGTGAATGAGAATGATGATCAGGTGAAGCAGAGCGACGTGTGGTGGTGCCTGCATTACCACCGTTAGGTGCATTCAGAGTAGAACCGGAACTCGTGGTGTAATTCACGACGGAAGCGGTATCTTGGTTATCCGAATGATCTAAATCGGGTGTTGAGAGTCGAAGTCTTTTAATGTCATTCACATCATTACTTGAGGTTCTTCTGTGATGTCTTCTGGTTGAAATTTCTGAATTATTAGGGCCTGCTGCTGCTGATACGACTACAACTGCTGTTGTTGCTGCTACTGCCGATGATGATGATGATGATGAAGTTGTATTTGAGGCAGAACCAGGACCAGTTATGGTTGAAGACAAGGCCGAATTAGAAGAGAGAGTTGGTGTATCTGTAATAAAACAAGAAGCACTGGTGACATTGGTATTGCTAGCGGATACAGTACAAGTAGATGATGATGAAGCACTGTTATCTGTATTCGAGACTGAGACACCGGTTGAGCCAATCGGTGCGACAGTAGATGAAACACTACCATCTGTTTGAAAACTATCTGTATCTTCCTTTCGATCTGATCCTCTCTTCTTTTTCAGCTTAGCGCCCAAGGTCTCTCTCTCTCTTCTGGCTGCTTCCTGTAACATGACACACTTTACTTTGTAATCGATGTTGGCAGGGCTTTGCAGATACATGAAGAATTCAGATAATTTTGAAAAATCCCACTCCTTTGTAAATGCTCTCAAAAACCTCTCTCGCTGATAACTTGAAGTTGTTGTATAAGGTGCAGAGGAGAGTACCATTGTGATAAGTGTGGTTGTGTATTGTGTGGCCCAACTGTGTGTAAGATGGCGTAGGAGGTGAGCTCGCCGTAGATCACCTAACAAAGGAGAAAAGAGCAAATTAGGAAGGAGTGAAAAAAATAAAAAAAAAGTCATTATTATTTGGAATTATCATTGTATGTTCATATGAGCACTTTTGATGTACACACGCACACACACATTGACGCACAAACCGCCCACCAACCCACACCCACACACACACACACCCACACACACACAGTAATGAAAAAAAAAAAAAATAGTAGTAATAGAAGAAAGAAAAGAATAAGGTAGAACAAGTTAAGAAGTAAACCATAACAAGAAAAAAAAACCCTAGAGACATAAAAAAAAGATAAAGATAAAATGACTTGCCTACTTCATCACACCAATCAACGGTCACATGGCGCACCAGGGTACTGATACTCTCTAACCTCCAGTCGCTTATTAGCCATTTCAGAGCATTGATGATACGAGCAAGTGGATATTCATTTGCAATACGGTGAAGGTACATTGAAGTCACAAGTACGTTTTCTTCTGATTTTAGCCAAGAATAAAAGGAAGCATCATAAAGCTGATCCATACATTTAATGTTGCGATAAACGTCTTTCCAATTGTCGTCTGTTGATTCCTTTACATTAGAAGAAGAAGCTAATAATAATAATAATAGTCAATATAAATATTTAAATATAAATATATCTAAAACATACTAGCTCGTTTTGGCTTGATGCCAGTCCAATCGGACACAGTTAAGCCATGTAAAGGTGGGCGAGATGGTAAATGAAAATCCAGTTCTTGAGATGGAGGAGATGTGGGTATATAATGAAGAAAGGGCGCTGTTAGTAAGGGAATCCCAGTGTTACTGTTTGTATTAGACATTGTTTTGTAAATATATAGTTGGAAATGAGGTTATTTTGTATAATGCTAAAAATAATAACAATAATAAATTGGTGATAATAATAATAGAAGAGTTATAGAAGTATATTATTATTATTATTATTATTATTATTACTATTATTATTATTATATATAAACAAAAAGGAAAAAAAAGAAAGAGAAAAAGAAAACAATATATAAAAAAAAAATATAAATATTCAAATCTATTGGAGAGATTGGTTTTTTTCATCAGCCGACCTTTACCCCTCTTTTAGTATATTTGATGACTTGAATATATAAGATTGTTATTAATTGCTTATTATTATTACTTTGTAAATTAAAATATGCCAATTCATTTACTGTATCATTTCTGAAACACACAGGGCTCAATTGTATTACTGCTTATCATCAGTGTTGTATACCAACGACCGATATTATTAGCTTCGTTCGGGATATAGAAATTACAAAGTTTAATCAATGAAAAGCACGAGTTGCTGTAATCTGTCACTCTCATTTTTATCCCTTTTATTATTTCCAATGATTGTGTATTTATATATTTAATATCATTGTATCAAATACGCTTACAAAAGAACATAACTTGACTCCTTAAAAAGTAACCCATATAAATGGACCGGGATAAGAAATAAATCATCTCTCAGGTCCGCTTTGATTAGTTTGATAAAAGAATTGATATCCGGTTTTTGATGATAGTCCATTCAAATAAGCTCAACCGTAGTATATATAGATAATGTGTAAAAGAAAAACACTATACTTTGGTATTTTGTCTCCGATAAAAGTAAAGAAACGTTATCAGATGAATAAATATTCTAAATATACGATACATTGCCTGAAATCAATATAGAAACGTTCTACTTTTCTTTTTAGCTTGATGTTTATTATTATAAATGAAAAGGTGATAATGTACAAGTGAAGAAAATAGCAAATAAAGAAATAGTTCAAGTTAAATGAGAGAGGGGAAATCATTGTTCTGCATTAAATCACCAAAAAAGGATTTAAAAATATAANGAAATGATCTTCACACAAGGTATAGACCTTGGGCACAGGCACATCTGTCTTACTCATGGCATTGATAATACGATATTCACGTTCAACGGCATGTGCTGTTTTGGAAATCAAGGTTCCTGGTGGCTTCTTACGTAAGACATATTGTTTCTTACTATTTTCAAACCATTCAGATACATAAATAAAAAGGAGGAAATAAAAAGGGGATAGACTTACTTTCCATCTTTTAAAAGATAAGTAGGGTTGGATTGACCATGTTTAAACTGACTAACGTCTAAAGGTCCTTTGAACCCAGGAACGCTTTTTAAGAGATAGGCTTCCAACTTGTCAACATCAATTTCATGACTTTTTTTTTTAAAATGAGTATGTTTTAATGAGCAAGTAAAAAAAAAAAAAAAAAATAAGTAAACACTTGTTCAAAAAAAAAAAAAAAAAAAAAAAGAGAGAGAATGTGTCTATATTTATTTTACCCTGTTCTTATAGAGGAGGTCGACTGTCCTGATTCTGCCATTAGAGATTCTTTTTTTTTCTTTTTTTAAAGTAAAGAAAACAAGATGTATGTAAAAAGGAGAAATAGAAATAAGGTAAACAAAAAAATGAACTATTTTATACAACACTTCTCGGTGATCATGTGAGTGTGGAAATGCAATTGCATAATCAAATTATTATGTATCACCATTAAGTGAATTCATCATTACTGTTGCTGATTTATGCATAAGAACAGGATAACTTTGTATATTTTACATGGTTGAAACAAACAAGGAGTGTATGTGTGTGTGTGTGAGAGAGAGTGAGAGAGAGAGAGAGAGAGAGTGAGTGAGTGAGTGAGTGAATGAGAGAAAGAAAAGGGGATTTTCAACATTATAAACTACTTGAATAAAGTATATTAAACCAAAGTTATATTAGGAACATTCAACGTTTAAAACCATCATTTACTATTATTTAAATAGCTCATTCTCAGAATATATTTCAATAATACTTTGACAGGTCCATTCATTCAATCAATTATTCATTCATTCAGCTCTCCTTTTCATAAGTGTGTTGTCTCCCCAAAATGATACTAAAACCAAGGATTCACTTGTCAAGTTTCCCGATAAAAAAGGAGAAATGAAACTATATATTCAATTCATGTTGGTGCTATTCTCTCTTTCTCTCTCTCTCTCTTTTTAATCGTAATAATAATACTAATAATAATGACACATCTAAGTGATTTCAGTTTTCTACGTAAGTATACATAAATATATAATAAAAAATGAGCCTAGTCTAAACTCAATTGCATCTAGAACGCATGGTGTCATTTGGTTATCTCTATATCTGGTATACTTATAGAGTGTGGACACTTGATCGATTCAAGTGCCTGAATCCAAAGCGATTTAAGCAAGGTGAATTGAAGAGTATTGTGACATTGTTGATCCTGTTTATGATACCGTTTCAACTGTTTTATGGTAAATAATGATAATATAATATATATAATTAACTAAACTAGCTAAATAAACCAGATATAACCTCTGTAAAAATCAAGTATGAGGAGGGTTTTGCTAGTCTTTTGGGCAATATCATTACAAAACCAGAAATGATGTGGACAAAGGCAGATCAGGGTCTTGTTATTCCAACGGGTAATATAGAAACAAATCCCAGTTATTTTCAAAAATATATATATACTCATTTTTCTCCTATAATACAGAGTATAGTTTATGTATTGGTTTCTCACTTCAAACGTAAGTTTATAATCGATCAAGTA